>PVHX01004000.1:0-60186 GCA_004024805.1 Geosciurus inauris
TTTAATGATTTAATTCAATGTTACTTTAAACAAAGGGAAAACTGCCAAAGCATGTTTTATTTACAAAAATAACTTGTTTCATTTAAGAAGTCATGGTACAAAACTGAAACTGACTGTGAGCCCAGATGAGAAGCATTAGAGTGTCTTAGAGGAAACCCACACACTTACACACACATTGAAAATCCAAACTAAAGTCTGTTGCATTTATATCGTGGATAGACATTTTCTCATGTAATTCACATGACTAGCTATTGAACACAAATCACTTCTTGATTGTTAAAGTAAGTGTTATTTTTATGGTAGTTGTGTTTCTTCATGATGCATGCATAGCTATCATTTAGGATTATAAGATGCTCCAAGATAATGTGGAGGTCAAAGTCAAGATTCAGCATCTAGGACAAAGTTTTGGTGAGTTATTCAAGAGTTGGTAAGCCAATCAGAATGCACACAGGTAGTCCAAGAATTATGTAGTGTTAAAAGAAAAAGGAACCATTATCCAAAAGAATGTCAATATAATCAGTGTTAGTATCTACTACAAGGTTTGAGAAAAACTGGAAATGTATTTACTAATTCAATTAAGAATAACTCAAAGCAGATACTAGATATATAGGAGCTCTCTCCATGCCTTCAATGCCTCCCCTCCCCTTTCCTTTGCCCCATGCTGATTGGTTACTTTGAATGTTTCCCCTCCTCTTTACCCCATGCTGATTGGCTGCCTTCAGTGCCTCTCCTTTTCTCATCCCATGCTGATTGGCTGCCTTCAGTGGCTCTCCTTTTCTCATCCCATGCTGATTGGATGCACACCTGACATGGATCAATACCCTATTGGCTGTAACCTAACTGCAGGGCCATGATTGGTCCGAGGACCCTATATAAACTGTTGCACTAACTGAAATAAACGGGTCTGCTTTTCCCTTCGGCAGAGCAGTTTTACCTACCCCCGGGGTCTGGGTGAGTGACTCCGCAACCGTCCACCCCATAAACCCTCATCCCGTGGGACCCCAGACCTCGTCCCTCGGGACCCCATTGTCCTCCTGAAATGTTATCTTTAAATCTTATGCATAGTCTTTTTTTCCCCATCCCTCTCTTTAGGTTAAGCTGTCAATGCAATGAAAGCAAGTACTTGCATGTTAACTGAAAGTTCATTATAAGGATTTGCTGCTGAGTGTGGTGGCGCCCACCTGTAATCCCAGCAGCCCAGGAGGCTGAGTCAGGAAGATCGCAAGTTCAAAGCCAGCTTTCAGCAATTTAGCAAAGAGGCCCTGAGCAACTTAGCGAGAACTTGTCTCAAAATAAAAAATTAAATGGGCTGGTGATGTGGCTCAGTGGGTTCAAGTGCTCCTCAGTTCAATCTCTAGTACCAAAAAAAAATTGCTATATGTCAGTTTTTTAATTTTTTTATAAATATATTAATCCCTTTCTCTACTGCTTCCTAACTTATATAATATATTCCTACAATTTAATTCATGAGGGACATTATAGTCTGGTTTAATGAGACATCTGAGTTATTAATTCCCTATTAACAATCTTAGCAGGCAGTGACCTAAGCACATTGTGAGGGAACCCCAGCATTAAGCCTGTGTTCATCACTGTGGGACAGGTTCTATGGGTGCCCTGGTTCTGTCCCACCGTCCATCCCATGTGTTGATTTTGAACAGATAGTTTTCCTTTCTAGTGCCATAGCTTCCCAAGTCACAGAGTGTTTGTGAAAATCATTTAAAGTTACACAACCTATGAAAATTTAAGATGATATTTTTATTCTTTGATAGGATACCAGATTCTTTGGTTCTGATTTGCCTCCTATACATGAGAGAGATTATTGAATTCAACAAGTTTCCATTTTCTGAAAAATAAAATGTGAAGTTTATCAGAGATCCCCCTTTTACTGTAGTAATGATGCATATGAGTCTTGAAGGAAACACATGTATACTGAAAGTCCATTTCCAGTTCCCTGGCCTTCCAAGTTTGGGGACAAACAAGGTCAGAAAGACTCCCTGTGTCACTCCTGGTGCATGAATGAGTCATATTCTCCATAATGTGGTTTGCATTTTGTGGTGGCTTGTTAATTTGTTTTAAATGCTGATTGATGAATTCTCTGACAATACTGAAATGTGATCTAAACAGTAAGAATTTGTTCTGATTTCCAAATTGTGGAACAATAGAACAATGACGTTTGTGATTTATTGTAATGCCTTATTTCCTGGCACTCACATTAGCGATGAGGTGATCTTTGTTTATACTCATTATGAGAACAGTCTTTTCCCATGGATGTTTATTTTTGTGTAATAATACTGATGTTGGAAGAGGACTCAGGCTTACTATGTTATGCAGCATTGTTGAGAGCACACATTACACAGAGTTTTGTGGGGGCTTTTTTGTTTGTTTGTTTGTTTCAATCATGAAATAAGGAAATGACAAATTAAATTCAGATTGCTTTCTCCACTAATTTTTCAAAGCACATGATAAAGTTGATACTCAGAAGAAAGAAGAGCAGAACGTTACGAGCACAGCTTATGTGCCAGCAAAGCTGGTTCAAATCCTACCATTCATAGATGTATTATACCAGGCACTGAACTTGTCTCAGTCCTTCATTTATAAAATGAAGATAACAATATCATTCATGGAATAGCAATTGTCTTGAGAAACAAATGCAGGTAAAACCATTAATATTTGGCATATATTATGCTTCAGTAAGTGTTAGTTATTACAATAATAATAATTTTTAAATTTATAAGTCATGATACAACAGCATATATACCTTTCAATTGGATCAGTATTAATTTTTAATGTTGACTTTTAAAATTGTTTACACACTAATATAAATTATTTCATTGACTTTTCAAATCTTAGGAAATTCCTTTTATCAAGAAGAATTATATTTTCAGATGATTGGTGAAAAATTTTTGACCAAAGTTAAAAATCAAGGCTAATTCCACAAATGTTCTTTTAAATGAAATGGAAATGGTGGACTTTTCCAGGTTAGAGCTGTAAGATTTTGCAAAATATATATATAATGTATATATAATTTTTATTTTATAACATTTAATATGTATATTTATATTGCCTAGTTATATTTGTACTTCTGATAAAGAACATTTTTTTAGTATGAGTATTTCCCCAATACTACATGGGATATACTTATACTAAAATTTGTTTCTTGTTCATTTGAAATTCAAATGACTACCTTGTATCTTATCTGACACCCAAGTTTCATGTTGTCATAAAGAAAATAATCATTGGTAGTTTGAGTAAAAAAGAGTCTGTATTAGAGGATCTTTAGCAAACACAAGAATTCATTTTCTGTAAGTGATTAAAATTCTTAATTGCCTTACACATATTAATCAAAATTTAGCAATTATTTTTGTTCTAGGGAAAGAATAAAATGTAAAGAGGATTACGAAGGACCAAACATAAAATTTTTTAAAAACCCACAGTAGAATACATCTCTTCATTTAAAACAGGAAGTTAAATAGTCCAATTTTGACTATGTCTCTTTAAAGAAACTTTAGATTATCCCATGTAAATATACACAAGAGAATGAAAGGACAACCTTTCATTTCCTACTAGTTATAACAGATTTTTATGTACTTTGAAGTTGTGTGTTTGAAGGTCTTCATATCAATATGTCTTGCAATGAGCTAGAGGCAATTACCACCCACTGATTTAGCCCTACTATGATGCTCTGAGAACTTTTATAACAAAACTCCGGTATAAATTAAAAATCAAGAACAGTCCTAGTTACTTATAAGAAATAATAAACTATACATTCAACATTTTAAGGAGAAAAAAGGAAAAATAGGTACAAAATTTCACTGACCAAGTATTAGAATTATGACCAGAAGTTTGCATTTTCAGAATGACCTTGCAAAGACATTCAGCTACTGACATTTATAAGAACATATTAATGCATACACATTCTGAAAATATCTAAGACTTATATAAAAAATTATTGGCTTGAGAACTGAATTTCAAGATTACTAAATGTATCTTTTTTATTCCCCATGAATTCTGGTCCCAGGCATAAAAAAATAAAATTTAAAAGAAACAGTCTGTTTCTGTCCAATAAACAGACTCTGGGATTTAGAATTTTTTCTTTAAAATGGAAGAGACTTTTTAAAGTTAAAACTTTTTGCTTAATTGTTTCTGACTAGTTCTTGGAATTAATAATGTCTGTGTCAAACTTTAGCAAAGAAATCGTTTGTGTCTTGTGACAAATTCTCTATGAATGTAGCCCATAGCCAAAGATACCACATACTGTTTTCTTTTTAAGATGGAAATTATAGACATATAATTTAAGTGCACCTTCTGGTTGGTACATGTTCTCATAGAGTAACTGGTCTCTGAACCACAATTTATCTTTCCCTTTACCACACATTCTTATTTGCAAAAAAATAGTTCCCAGCTTGTTACTTACACTAACAGAAATTATCATGGCTCTATTTTCTAAATATTTATTTTGTATCTCTGAAGGGATAGTCTCAAGTAGAAAATAAGTATTTTAAGGCCACAACATTCATTTTTGGAATATGTTATGTGCAGCTGGAACCTCTAAAGAAAAACCTTTCTATAGATTATTTAAATTTAGGTTTTGTTGTTTATTTTGAAGCAACTTACTGATAAAAATAGATATCTATCATGTGAGTCTACTGGGAATTAGAATTATAAATTATAATGGTATTATTCAATGAATGATAACTGGTCACATTTCATGAGGTGAAACTAAGGTGCAGAAGTTTGAATGAATAGCAAGAAAAGCAAAAGTAAGATGTATTTCTTTCTGATGCCTATAATTGATGCTGTGCAACTGCTTTCTTCTCACTAACAAGTAAAAAGGTGGCAACTGCCCTTAATATAAATGGGAAACTGTTGCTTCATTATAAATTTTCCTTTTTTCATCCGTTAAATAAGGGCAAGGAAATATACAATAGCATAAGGATTTATTGCTAATTTTAAGTCATAATAAAAAAGAATTTGAAATAAACACAAAATACATGCAGCTCGCATAAAAAGCAATTGATGCCATGTAATTAAGACATTTAATATGAGGTACAAAAGTGAAGATACATAAAACTAAATCAATCTACAGATAGTGTGACCCAAGTTGAAATGCAGAATTCACCAAAAAACATATTGGAAAATGCCATTATTCTTAAGGATTTTAAAAAATAAATTCTATATGATCATTATTAGATTATGAGTCTTTTTTTTAAGAGAGTCAGAACCTGTAAAAGTGTTGTGAACTGTTATTAATTGTATTTAGCCTACATTTTAACAGGTGCATACATATTCCACATAGGAACATTGTAACACTTCATATATCATAAACAAGAAAGTTAATGATTGAACTTTATTGTGGCTATCCATATCAATTCCTGGTGGAAGCAGTCTAAGAATTTGAGATATTCAAAATAATTACATTTTAATGAAAGTCAAAGATGAACTTTAACATAACATGGGAATTATGCATATGCAATATTGTCTTTCTTATATCAATATTAAATTCCATAAACAGCTATGCTAAGTGTGAGGAATAAATAGGGCACAAATACACGTTCTTGCTCTATTCATATCCTATGGGTTTAATATATACTACATTTGTTTATTTTAAAGATGTTTATTTCAATTATAACAAACATAAATGTGACCAAAATAGAAAGCAATAAATTCCATATATTGTACAGAGAATAATCTGTGTAGCAAAGGTAAAACCCACATGAAGAAAGCAATATAGGCTCACTTGAAAATTTTAAATTAAATATGCCTAAAATGTCCAATACCTAAAAAGGTATCGGGCTAAATGCTAATATATGGAGTATAAGACTTCCAAATGTTAATTTAGTTAACTTTCTTGTAGTACCTATACACACATACTACTTTTATGTACTTTATGTAAAATAGTAAACTATAAGATATATCAGAGTAGAACAAGGAGGCCATCTTGAGGTCATTCTAGAAATGTACATGTTGCTAATCTTATACAGAGGGCACATGCAATTTATGACTTAAAAAAATAGATCTTTGAAGCTAAGTTAACAGTTCCAATAAAAAGTGTGTTTTTTCCCTCAGAAAAACAAAAAAGAATGCAAAGTTTCTCAAGAGTATTTAAATCCATTTAAAAGCTCTGCCTGTCCATCACATATACAAACACACACACATGAAGATTACCAGGAAGTTGTTTTTGCTGGATGATAATATTTCTAAATAAGCGTAACACTGTACAAACATTTTAGCAAAACTGGCTTAAATATCTTTTCCACAGTGGTAAAACAGAATCTTCCCCCAAGCATTGGTTCAGTGCACTTCGTCAGTCCACTGTCTTCCTATTTCTCTCTCCTACTTCTAGAAAAACAGATAACAGCTAGCACAGGCTTTGAGTTGCCCCATGTATGGTTTTTTCCTACGAACTTTGAGTTAAAGCTGGACTCTCAGGACCATTGGCAGAATGTTCGGGCCCCTCGGAGCCACTTGTGGGTTCAGCACCTTCCACCTCTTTGTTTCCTTGGTGGGTCTTGTCTGGGGTACCAGATGGATTAACGCAATTAGCATCTTGCTTTGCTTTCTCCACTTCATTATCAAATTCAACTTTATCTTCTTGATTGTTGATTTTCTTTACTTGTCCATTCTGGGCAGGATAGGTGTTGGCAATAATGTCATATAGAAACTGATATTGCTCCTAATGAAGGAAAGCAGCAAGAAATTACATAAAGAAAACTGATGTCCTTGTTTTTATGTCAGATGAAAATGAGCAAGAATTAATCCTTTACTTCTGGAAGTCTGGATGACAGAAAAGTTCTCTGACATATCTGCATGAAAAAAAATTTGAAGGACCTATTTCGTTGCAGTACAAAAGGATGAGCTGCGTTCAAAATGGACCCTGAACCACCACCAAACAGGAGTTCACTTCCTTCCTAACATGTGATGCCTCAGTCCCATGCCTTGGCCCGGGATGCCATTTGTGTGCTTATCTTCTTGGCAAAGGCACGCACAGCCTTTAAGAATCAGAGCAGAAATCTCCTGCTTCAAAAAGCCCACCCTGATCCCCATGGCATAATGCCCTCATTCGTGTTCCTATAATTTCTCTATGGTTTTAATTACTACATTGTTTACTAAATATTTGCCTTTTCCCAACATTAAACAATGAGTCTCTCAATGGTAAGAGTTTAACAGCCAGCACTCAATGCATTTTTAAAATCAATATATGTAAACTCAACATCACACATGACAAAAAGCTTCATATATTTTAGAGAGTAATTTATATTGTAAAAAAAATTACTAATTCCCAACTGATAATTTGCAGTTACTGCAACATAAAAAAGATACATGCTTGATTAAAAAAAATGTAGCACTTTATTATTCTCCTGTATATACAGCTCTTTGTAATGCAACTTCAGGTACTTAAGAAAACACTAGGAGGAGTCCATGTCCCCACCCCTTGAATCCAAGCTGGCATTGTGACTTTTTCAGCTGATACAATACAGAAGAAGACTTGGTGTGTCCCATCCAAGCCTGACCTCAGAAGGTCATCCAGCCACAGCTAAATGGCAGCCAACTTTTAGCCTAATGGCGATGGAGATCATTTGAGAGCAACCAGACCCCACAGGACACATTGGCTGGTGGCAGACAAATGAGAGAGCCTGCTTGTTTGAGCCTAAGGAGATCAGTAGAGCAATCCAGCATATCAATGGGCTTATTGAACTACCATCAATGCTGTTTAAGCCACGAAATTTTGAGATGGTTTATCATACAACACTAATGGATAAAGAATTAAAGGAAAGTAAATTAAGCAATCCACGATAATTTAAGGAATTTTTTAATGAACTGTCACAACAAATTGCTGGCAAACTTTAAGTCGGTATCTTATTTGTATTGATAAAAATTCCATGTGAATTGTAACATAAAAGTAGAAGAGAGAAAAGAAAATAGAAGGTAAGAAGAGGGAAGGAGAAAAGAAATTTAAAATAAAAATGAGAAGAGTGTTAAAAAACAATGGTGAAGTATACTTACAAATGTGGAAACCATTCCTGGCCTAGATTTTCGTAGAGATTTCACTACTTGGAAAACATCTACTACCTCTTCCGTTTCTGCACTTTCCAAGAGATTTAGCAAAGCACAAAATATTCCTGTTTGCTGAGATCCATCTCTATAAAAAGCAAAAAGATTAAAATAGAAAACTATTGTATTTTATGGAGAAAGTGATACTAACATAAATAGGGGGAGATGGAATATCATTTTTTACTAGATTGTATTATTCTAATTTCTTAGGAGTCAAATTATTCCTGTTAAATAAATTTTGGGGGGTTTTGATTGATCATTTTCAATTTAGGATCTTAATAATCCTGTGTTTTTAAAACCAATCACATTAGGCTTATAAAATAAACTTTCTTCTCTTTAGTACTTCATGCATTTATATGCATTTTATTTACATCTGAGGTTGTTAGGACCAATATAATAATGCCAGCTTGAAAGATGAGGAAACCAAGATTTAAGGACACTAAAGGCATAGTTAGAAATTGATGAAACCAGAAGTAGAAGACCACCTGGTTTTCTTTCACTCTTCTGCTCTCTACCACTTTTTACAAATATTTCCACTTCCATATCAGTAGAAAACTGATAAGTGATGGAATTATTCATTAAAACAAAGGAAAACAAATGGTCACTCTTCCTATTACAACTGTAAAACATTATAATGGATTCAATTTCAGGATGTGTTATCAGCAGGATGCTGTGTATCATACATAATTAAAGAACAGTTAATAGGTATTTAAGCATATCCTAAGAAATATGTAGAAGCTGAAACTTCCCTTCATTTGCTTTCTTTCCATGTAAGTCTTACTTTTGAAAATTCAAACAGATACTGAAAAATAGTGTATCTCCTAGGGCTTGGTTCTAGTATCTGCAATTCTAATAACACTAAGGTTTTTTCAAAAAGTATTTCAGTGGGTTTATATTTCTCATATTTCTTTATGATTTTTGCATTTCTCATTTACCTTCATTTTTACCTCATTTACCTTCATTTCATACACTTTTCATGTTATGAACCCTTCTCTCAATATCTCTTAACTTAAGATAACTATTTACTACAGGTGAAATTCTGTACAGATAGGCATTCACCACAGGTGAAATCTGAAAGTCTGCATAAGGGAAACTAATAAAATCAACTATTAGGTTTTTTATTATTAAAATATTTGCCTCTGGGGTCAGTTAAAAATACTAAATAATGGATTTAATATCAAAATTGCTTAGCACCGAGATATCATTTAATATTTATATTAAGATTTGTTTATTGAAGATGAAGCCTTCAGTCCTTTGACTTCTATAACACCAAGTAGAGCGAATCAATGCAGATGAGCATATATCTACCATAATCTACCCACCTCTCTGTTCATACACTCCTCTCTCCATTCATTTGCTCATTTAGTCCTTAGGACGTTCTTGGTTTAGGTACTGAAGAATCCAAGATGACATGACATTTGGTATCTACTGAACTCAGTTTCTTGCCTAGATTTACTAAACTCAATTATAACTATTTCTATTATATTTCTATAACTATTATGCTCTGGAAACATAACCAAGAGAGTGACTGACTCCATAAGAGATTTTCTCTGGGGTCATATGTTTTCTATATCAGGACAAATAAAGAAAAGTGCCAGCAAGGAAGTCAAGTGTTATGATTTTTAGAGCACATCCGATCAAAGCCCACCCACCTGCAGTGAATTAGGATGGGCACATTCTTGGTGTACTTATTCCCTTCAGTGGAAGTCTTCTTAGGAAGTTTTTGTCTGATGATCTGAATCATGGCAATTAAGTCTTTCGGTTCTGCAGGAAGCTCTTCTATACTCCAGTTGGTATATTGGTATTGGTACACGGTTCTAGGCTCTTTCCTCTAACATCAGAAGTGAAGGGTACATTAGCTGAAGTGATGCTCAGTCCACATAGTTTATAGTCACATTTCATTTACAATTGCTTTTATATAAATAATTTAAAATTTTTATTCTAAACCATTATAAAGATGGTAGCATTTCTTGCTTAAAATAATTGACATCAGTGTTACTACCAGATTAGTTACATCAAGATATATACCATCTAAATTATTTATTTACCTTGGAAAGTCTCAATTCAAATACACGAACAGTATAAGTTGAATATTTGGTTGTGTCCTTCATATCAACTTCTAAATCTCCATATGTTTGCTTTTCTTCTCCCCAGTACTGAGCACAGATTTCCTAGGTAAGAAAGAGCATGATTCAGTACATCTACACAAGTGCTGAGTTTGCTATTTGAAGTATTCAGAAAATCAATACCTCTCTCTCTCTTTTTCTGTTTCCCTTTCATCTCTCCTTCACTATTTTCTAATTAATGGAAATTACTGTGTTCTAAAATTGAAACCTGCCCACAAAAGTCTAAAATCCATTTGAAGATATGATGAAGACCCATTTAACAAGTATGTGGTTTTCCTTGTGCAAGTAAAAGAAATCAGGAAATAATCAAAGTGGCCAGGAATAGCTCTATCTTCCCTGGTATTGGTCTTTGAGATATGTTTCTGCCTTCCATGATGATCACCTTCCTGATTATCACCTCTTTAAAATCTGTAGATTGACATTTCCAATAACTCAGGTCCTGCTGTCCCTCCACCAGTCCCTGCGGAAGGAGCCTGCATCATTTAGAGATTTGTCTCTGCATCCTGATGACCAGCACCATGAGTGACTCAACTGACAGAATATCAAAGTAAAGGGCCATATTGGAATGCGGGTGAATCACAAAAATATTTCCTCCGTCTGCAGATCACTCTCCACAGCTACAACCCTGCACTGCTACACCATTGCTGCTTGTATTCCCATTCTATTTCTTGACTTGCACAATCTAGATAAGTGAAAAATTGCTGGAATTCCATGCTGGAAATCTGAACATATATTTATTTTATAAACAAGAAGAAATAAATAAATAAGAACTTTATGTGTATGGGGAGTGCACAAGGGAAAAAGAAACAAAGTCATGATTCTTAGTGTATGCTTATGAGGATTTTTGTTAAATAAGCATTAACATATGTTAGGTAATTTAGTAGGTACTAAGTTATGTCTTAAGTTCACCTCCAGTTATAGAATTTTATGGTACGAAATATTACATGAGACGAAGAGGGAAAGATATAGCTAAATTTTCAGTAGTCTTGTTTTATAAGAATAAGGTCAAGAAGGAAGAAAGGGCACATTTAGGTATAAGGAGTATTAGTAGATTAAGATGCAGAAATTAGAATGTAAATGGTTCTCAAAGACTCAGTCCATAAACTTACTTTTCCAGAGTGAAGAGTAAGTAAAATATTAAAATGGGGAAGAAAATGAAAAGATACATGGGAGTCTGATTTATGAAGGTCTTAAATGTCAGATGTGCAGTTTGATTTTTATCTTTAAGAAAATAGAAGATGTAGCCGCTGTTTGTTGTGACCCTGGAATTGCTGTGTTCTGGACATCTGTGAGAAGCAAGACTGAACAAGCAATCATAAGATTGTCAGAATCTAGACCCAAGATGATGGGGGACGACATATGTGTGGAAGTAAGTCGTAAAACTAAACAAATGTACTTGTGTGACAGAGGGACCAAAAAGACGCAGGCACACCGATCAAGCAAGTAACCCAAGAATGGGGAGCGACATTTTAGAAGAGAAAAACTTAAAAAAATATATTGCCAAAAATACAAACCTGGTCTCCATGCTTCAGCTCTGTCAACATGACAATAACTTTGACTTTTCTTTGGAATATCATCTGCCAAAAGTCACCAATGCTCTCTTTCAATGGTCCTTGAGCAGCAATCATCATTTCTGGTTTCCAGTAACTCTTAAAAAATAAAAAACAAAAAAACAAAGGTGGGGACTTGGTTACTACTGCTCTCTGAAGAGAAGTGTGCAGTGGATTCTTAAAGAAGCCATGTGGAAAAAATAGTTTGATACAAATGCTGGTACATTAAAGTATTTATCCTTAGGTCCAAGAAAGAAATGTAACATCTATATATAAAATATCTACTCAGATGATAAACTAGCAAATAATGTTATATCAAGATTGACATACAATATTATCTTGCAAAACAAACAAGATTTTCCTTTCAAAAATGTTTTATTCACTATAATTGTTATTATGAATGTGAAAAGAATTCCATAGCACTTAAAATTATATTCATCATGACACAACTTTAATTGATGTCTATATATTTTTATGATGTAGCATATTAAGCTAATGTTCATTGAATACTGAATGTGCGCTTTAGGAAATCTGGGAAAAGAAATCCAACTCAGCATACATGTAATAAGTATTAGCATACATGTAATAAGTATTTACTGAAAAATTCTCTGAATTCTCAGTTTATTTTTTAAAGCATGTAACAGACTCACTTGATAATCCAGTTAATCTACATGAAAAGTTTTGAACCATGCAAATATAAAAATTTGGATTTGCTTACTATTTGGTTATTTAAGAAGAAACATTTCAAATACTATCATATGCTCCAATTTTATTTTTAAAATTAATATGGCTATAGTCATATTTGGCATAAAATATAACCAATAGCATTGCCTTATTCTGAATCAATTCATTAGTTTTTAACATTTTTAAATTGTTTAAGTTAAATGTAGCATTAAAATTTTAAACTTTTGTCAATAAATATGTAGTTCTGACCAAGATCATCACTCTTTTATGAAGTTGTGTAATAAATGGCCTTAAACATATGGACATGATTTTTGTAAGTGTCAGATATTGGGTTTGGGAGATATAAGCACTTACCATAATGAAAGATGCATTGATATATCTGCTTGTTTCTTCTGAGTCACTTTCTTCATCAGAGGATTCTTCTGAATCATGCTCACTCCCTTTGCTCATTTCTAGTTCATGTTTAAGTGGCACTCTGTTAAAATCATCTGTGTAAAATAAGTTAACAGTAAGTCTTCCTTTAGAAACAATTAGGGCTGGGAATGTAACTCAGTCATTCAGTGCGTGCTTTGTGTTGGCTGATTCCTGGGTTCAATCCCCAGCCCTACCCAAAGAGATCCAAATAAAAAAATAATTAAATCTATGTTTGGTTGACATGTCGAAATTAAAAAGTAATTCAGAATTAAATGTGTTACTATAAATGCAATGATATTCTACATAAAATTCAGTACTAATGGATTAACAAATTATAAAAAAGTCTTTAAAAAAAGGAAGACCCAAAAAAGATTATAGGAAGAAACAGAACATAACAAATAGATGTCATAGTGCTCTAAATGATTATTCAATCCTTGATACATATTCTTTAGTTTTCCATGGAATATCATCATTTTGCTTGCCATAATTTAAAAAAATAAATAAAACAGAGCCTAAAGTTTTGTTTCTCAATCATATTCTATTAATGTTAAATTGTCTTATTTAAATGGATATCTCAGATTAATTATTATTTAGTCCAGATTTTTTTCCTTGCCTCTCAATATTTTAAAGTATTATTATTTTAATAATCTGGTCAAATGATCTGTTTACATTACTATCAATTCCATATTTTAACTACATTCATAAAGACTTCTGCAGAAATTAGGTCAGCCATGTACTGATGTGATTTATTTGGTTGTCTAGTTTATTAGCTTGGCTTACATTTTGTTCTTGCTAATTTTAGTGTATGCTGTTGAATAAAATTACAGTCGTACCAGATGTGATCCTGTGGATGTGCTTAAATGGTAGAATTCCAGTCTTGAAAACTGTGTATATTTTGATTTATTAAATTTGATGATTGGCAGTTTATAGAGTATTTTCTATCTAATTCCAACCTCAAAGACATAAGGCATAAAGCGAAAAAAGCAGAAAGGGAACAAATGGATATAATGATTGCTATTTGACAAATACCCTGAAATAATACTAAAGATGAGAGAAAACTAGTAGAGAGTACTTGACCTTTTTTCCTCCTTGCTTCAGAGGTTTCATCTTACAACCCCTTTCTGAAATAACTGGCAGAAAGATAAAACCGAATACAGTCTACTCTCCAAAAACCATTCAAAACATGTAGGGTTCAAATAATTTGCTTTAATTAAAATTCAAATAGCCTATTAACTTCTTCATTGTAAACCAAATGTCTAAAATTTGCTCAGAGATAACTTGCATGTGTATTTTACATTAAACAAATCCGAACAGATTTTAACTTTATTTGATTAAAAAATGTAATAATAATAAACTACATACATGGAATGACATTAGAATTCCGGTTTTTCTTTTTATTTTCCTCTTGGTTTCCAATGTGCTGTGTTCTCCAGCTCCTGTATGAAGGAAGTCTCTGAAAAAAAAAAAAAAAAAAACCATAGAAAACTCCTTTAAAACCTAAATATCAGGGGCTGGGATTGTAGCTCAGTGGTAGAGCGCTTGACTCACATGTGTGAGGCCCTGGGTTCGATCCTCAGCACCACATACAAAGCAATAAAATAAAGACATTGTGTCTATCTACAACTAAAAAAAAAAAATTAAAAAAAACCTAAATATCAGATTAATTTATTATTGGTACATAAGATGCTTCCTAGAGAAAAGCACTTGATCAATTTTTATTAAATTTGTATACACTCCCTACAGATCACAGTTTTTAAGTTTACCTGTGAATTTTCCATTTTCATTGTTTATGCATTTAGAACATTTGACATGGTGAGTTGAAACTAAAAATATACATTTTTTTAACAGACTAATTTTCTCACTTAAGAACTGCTTGACAACAAAGCAGTACACTTCATTCTGGTATAAATTGAAAGTACTACACCAATGTTCATTATTACCTATATTGCAAAATCAGTGGCAATTAATTTAAATTATGAAAACTAAACTTAGCAGACACAGCATTCACAGAATGTAAGAGCACTCTCCATACCTTCCCACCCCCCCCTTCCATCTTTCCCCATTCTATGCTAATAGACTGTGCTTTTGCCAAAGAGCACCCCTTTGTTTGTGGCCTTTGGACCTGATTGGTCCAAGAGTGCATATAAGCTTCTGTAGTTTCTGGAATAAACGGTGTTTTCTGCTCCTCACCCTGGTAGTGTCCCTGCTTCTTTTCCCCGAGTGTCTCTGCATCTCGCTGGGACAGAGCAGATTTTTACCTACACCCCAGCGCCTGGGAAATTTGGCTCTGCGGATCGTCACCACCATCCAGAGAGACTCCATATCGTCTAACCCGGAGACCCCTTCTTTCTCCGTCTCTCTGGACTCCAGCTTGTGGAGAAGCCACTTGGCTCCTTCCCCTTCCCCTTTTATTAAAGCGATAACAGAAGACTCGATGCTTCAAACACTGATACCTCAATGTTTACACCTTCTAGGCTGCTGTCCCTCTCATGCACAGTAGCTAATCAGTTACCAAATCTATCATTTCTACTGGTAAAATTCACTTTTACTTTTCTCTCTTCCAACTTAGTCCAGTCCATCTTCTTCTTTCACTTGGAAACTATCAACAATTTCATAACTGGCCTCTTTATGTCCAATCTTGCTTGCTCTAAACCTTCTAAAACACAAAACATGCAATGATATTCTACATATTCTTATGCTCTTTACCAATTTCCTTCCATTATTAGGACGCCGTAAACCTCCTCAGTAGAGCATAATAACCCTTTAGGGATGTGCCCTTGACTGTCTCTCCAGCCTTATCTCCTACTAGGTCCCTCCCAATGTCAACCAAACCCAATTCCTCCATTCATGGCGACTCTCAAATTCTAAGACAGCCATGCTGTCCTTTAACTACTTGCAGGATGCAGTGGTTTGAATGCAAGGCTTCAATGCAAAGGCTTAGTTCCCTGAGTGGTGGTATTGGGAATGCCTATGCACATTTAAGAAGCTAAGCCTAGTGGGAGTTCCTTTAGTCATTGGATGCTTTCCCTCAAAAGGGGACCAAAGGATTGTGGGACCATATTCCTCAAAACCTCACTTCTTGGCTTGCGATGTGTACACTTTGGGTCAACCCATGATCCTTCATGATGTGCCACTCTTGCCAGAGCCCCAATGCCATAAGAACACCCAGTTTTGGATATGAACCTCCAAAACTGTGAGCTAAACTAACCTTTTCTTTCTAAGTGGCCTGTCTCAGGTATTTTGCTATAGTGATATGAAGCTAAGACACAGACAAACATACATATTTTTTTTCTTTCCTCTTTGTCACTCTGATAAATTTTCATACTCTGTAACTACCAGTTTAAACGTCAATGTCTTCTGGAAAAGTTCCTTGCCTATTCACTTCCCATTCATTCCTAAATGAATATTGAGTATATAATATTTCAGAATAATAATATTTAATATTATGAATAGCCTAATCTTGGAAAGCTCCTCATGTACCATTCAGTAAGATTTTCTATACAGACACATGCATATAAATGTGTGTATATATATATTCTAATATGAAGCCCTTTTTAAACTAACTGGCATACAGTTTTGAACTCCACTTAGGACTGTGTAATTGAATGAAAGAGAACACCATCACTAAATGCCACTAAATACCAGCCACATGAATACCAGCATGAGGTGCATATAAAACCAGCTGCCTTAGAAAGCACCACAAGACGTTTTACTTTGTAAGAAGTCACCCAATAGCCACTGCCCTCTAGTAGCCAATGCTCAGGATTATAAGTGGCTCATCTGTGTTTTTCATCTCCCATGACCTTTCCCTTCATTCCTCAATCATTCTCTTTTACCATGATACCTTTGTAAGTTTTATTCCAAATATTACAACATCTCTAAAATCAGGGTTTCAAGCATCCCTGTTATTGAAAATCATCCCTCTTCTTTCAAGACATTAATTCTAATCCTTTCAACTTAGCAACCTGAAATCCAATTAAAATCTCCAACATATTGCCCTTATTAGTTTCTCTCATGTCCTTCATGTGGCCAATTCACTCTTCATTATTGACCACTGTAACCATCCCTTTGTAAACGACTCCTTTGCCTCTCAAATTCCATATGTCACTTTTCAAAATCTCGATGGAGTGAATCCAAGTACCCACATACACAGGTCCTATCCCAAGTATTCCATGGTGCTTTACAAAACAATACAACTGACTCATCATCTTTAAATTCATGCCCATGTATTTCAAATGATCAAACAATAAATTCCAGCAATCCTACTACTACCTTTGCCTGGAGTGACTGCTTACTTACTTTGAGATAACAATTTCATATTTTTCCCCTGCCTTAACCATTATGATCTTTTTGCCCCACTCACTCCTGTACGCTCAACTCTACCAATGACCTTGCTTCACAATTTCTTGAGAAATTGAGGGCAGTCGGGATTGAGGTAATGTAGTGCCAATTACCTGGATCTGGTCATTATACATTGTATATGTGTATTGAAGTGTCACAATGTCCCCCCATAAATATTTATAATTATGTGTCAAAAAACTTAAAAATATATTTAAAAGGAAAGGAAAGTCAATCAGATTTCCCATCACCAGATTTCCCAATCACTTTGTATCCACCTCATTTTACATTTTCCTGTTTAGTGAGGTGGAATAATTTCAATGCTTTCAACATCAGAGCTATGATCACTACCTGTGCTCTGGATGACAGTTTCTTGTGCCTTCCCCCATGTCCATTTGTAAATCACTTTGCACCTATAATTCTACTTGGCACAGAGTCACAACTCAATCATACCTTCTCAGTGGAAAAAATGCCCTCTTTCTTTTACTAAATATATATCTATATATATCAATGTTTACCCTAAATATACTAGCATCTCCCAACAGCACGTGCATATGTAGTATAGTAGAGTTAGTGTATTGATTATGGTAAATTTATCAGCTAAAAGAACAACAACGAAACACTCCTCTCTTTAAGAATACTCTGTGCCTGCTAATTCTTCCATGCAAGCGTGGGTCTTCTTCAGGACCAAGTTGCTTGGTGGTTATTATAAGCGCCACCTCCCCCCCCACCTTAGCCCCACTTTGATCCTAAACATTAAATGATTCTGCATCTGATTAAAAGCACATTCCTGGCCTTGTGCAACTCTCTGAATTGACTAGTTTTGTATTTTACAGAAAAACTCTGTAAACTGGAAATGATCGATGGAGGAGAAAAGTTAAAAACATTTTCTGACAACTAAGCAATTTGAAGATAGTTGTGTCAACTCTCTGAAATCGTAGCGAACTATATTCTTGGTTAGCTGTCAGTATAATTGCCTAATAAATAGGTTAGGACACACATACTTATCCTTTCCTTTCTGTCTACCAGCTCCAGCCTGTTCAACTTCCTAAGCAGTCACAAACTCCTCTAATTATTTCCTTTCACAAACCAAAACCAGATGCAGTTTTTAAAGATGAGATGCTCCATCAACTAGGGCAGACCAATTTTGTAGCTATATACTATTATTTTGACACTTTATGTTACACCAGTTTAGTGAGTGAGGGTAGGAAGTGTTAGAGGTTGAATCAGACTTCTGAGTTTAAACTAGTCTTCTACATAATAGTTGTGTAGATAGAGGCATTTCTTTTAAATTCTCTACGTCAGTTTCCTCATCTGTGCTCCACTGCTTATGGTGAGAACCAGATGCAGAACTACATGAAGTGCACAGAAGATAACTGGAAAATAGAAAACAATAAAATTTACCTGTAATTATCACTGTTATCCCTATTTATTACCTGGAATTCAGCCTCCAATGGAGATGGCTCACTGGGTGGATCTCTTTTCTTCATGTTATGCAGACATGGATGTAATTCAGACAAGTTCACTTCTGTTTCTCCAAACTGATTGTATTCCACTAAGGCCTGATGGATCAAGATGTATTGTGCCTACAATACCAGAGAAAATTGAAAATAATAAGGTAATGTAGTGTCCTATGTGTCATATTTAAATAAAATATGCATTCACATAATTTTGTTCATATTGGGACAATGTGTGGTAAAATAATTGATATGTATAACCATGTAACTTCTGAAGTTAGCGCTCACCACTCTCTGGAGTGCAAATTCCATTTCAGACTATTTATCCAGGAAAAAAAAATATTATTTACCCAATAGAGTATCCATTGTATAACTTCATATCTCTTATCATATTCCTCAACATTTAAAAATAGTCTGTTACTTTCTTCAGTGATTATTACCGAGTTAATAAGTGAAATTGTAATAACATTCACAGGATATCAGATAAAGGCAAGTTGATGTTACGTAGAATGCATTATTAATATTTTCTAGAACTTCTTAAAATAGAGAAAATTATTTAAGAAGATTAAATATGCCAAAACCAAATTTGGCAGCTAATTTTTATCTAAATTTAGTATTTTGAAGTAAATTATATATTTTTGATTTAAAGAGAAATAACATTTTTCTTTAACTACCACCACCACTTCCCTGAGTTTGCTTATATCTTTCTCCTTTGTTTCATTTATTCCACAAAAGCTTAATTTCTTCTTTTCTAGTTACTAATCTATTTTTATACCTCTACACTGATACTATTTATCTATGAACATACAGACATTGTATATTTTTCTGATTTTAAGATCACAAAAATCATACTCTATATGTTTCATCTGGTGACTTTATTCACTCCCTGTTTCCATCTAAACATCCATTCACATAGATAGATACAGACCCACGTCCTTTCAACAGCAGCATGTCATCTGCTATACAAAGGCCACTACCCACACTGCTTTCCCTTTCTCCTGCTGATGTCTAGTTTGAGTGTTTCTACTGTTGTGCTTTTTACTAATGCTGAATGCAAGGAATAGTCTTGCACCTGTTTTTAGTTATGCACATTTGCAATTGCTTCACTTTGGCATATACAATACAGACATGTGCGATTTCTGGGTCAAGTACAGACATTTTTTTAGTAACATCTACCACTTATGATTACCGGATGCATAGCATATGCCACAAACTTGTCTAAGTGCTTCACTTGTATTTCCTTTTTCTTTCCAAAAGCGCAGTAAGTACTACCTTGATCTTCATTTTGTGGATGATGAAGCACAGAAATGATGCACAGAAACATTAAACACTTGTCCACAGGTGTACAAGATTAAAAACTAGAGGCAGGAATTGAAATTTGGAAGTCTAGTTTGAACCAGGCTCTTAGCCACTATACTGTCTTCCTGTTTTTAATTTTATAAGAAGTCACCAATATGTTCTCAGTGCTTTCATTTCTTCCCTGGTCTGATATGTATACATAACATTTCATTATTTTTAAAAATACATATATTTTATGGTCATCTTCCTTCCACAAAACTTTTAAGCACTAATGAAAACGCTTTTGACTACAATTGGCGTTGCCACGTCTTAATTTTCAAAAAATTAAAAGAAAAATACTTCCAATATTTGAAGCTATGATAACTTTAGATTTATTTTAATACCATTCCTATTACTCTAAAAGAATTTAAGCTCAAAAACAAAAGTGAGCATAATTATTAAATGTTAAGACGTACCTCCACTTGAACCATGAGGCACCTCTGTCGCCTAAGCTTGACGACATAACCATAAACATCCACCTTGCCCTCTGCTTCCAGCCCTTCTAGCATGGCATCAATTCCAATGTAGGTGCCTGTGCGCCCAACACCAGCACTAACAAAACCAGCAAAAAAAAAAAAAAAAAATGTGGAGACATGATCATGATGAGGAAATGAGTGGAGAACCATCAAGCAGAGATTAAGAACCTAAGTTGCTCTTAAAAAAGGTCTATTCAGGGCCCTTGCTACTGTGTTCACAAATCACAATACCACTTCATACCCCCGCCCAAATTTATGCAATAAACTGACAATTTACAAAAATTTTCAAAAAAAGAAATATAAGTTACACATAGCAGATTGTTTCCCCAAACAGGAATTGCCAAAGGAGAATACATCTTTAGGTAAGGACTTGAACAGACTCATGGATCCCTGGCTGCCAGTCTCTGTTTACCTGCAGTGCACCACAATAGGGCCACTGAAGAAGTTGCTGAAAGCATTCACTCTCCTTCTCAGTTTGAGGAGCAGGTGGGGATCTTCAGGTACCCCGTGGTCTGGCCAACTGGTAAACTGAATGTGTGTCACCTCTCGTCCAGTGGATTTCTCTTTTTTCTAGTCAAGAGGTAAAATTTTCTTTTAAGATGGTTTTGTTTTCACAGTAAACCATATAACATAAATAAGTGGAAGGAAGGAACCATAGGAAAAACTCATGCAAATGTAAACGGCTCCAGAGTCTTTTCCTCAGGTATTCTGTAAGTTTTTCGGCCATGATTGCATTCCCCTTTCCAATTAATAACTAGCAGTTGAGAGATCATGCAGGACCTCCATGCACTCCCCAGTAAGCAGGAACTTACCAGTGAAGTAAGGTAAGGTAAACAGAGCTGCAACTCCTAGGAACTTTCATACTACAAAGCCAAAAGAGCAAAAATGAACACACACCAAAAAATCGGAGGTGGGGGTGGGGGTGGCTAGGAGTCTGGGTGGGGATTTGGGCAAAGGTGTGAAAAAAAATCCGGTAAAGTCACTCTCACAGCTGTTTAAAATTCTTCTACTTGGTAGACCAGCAAACAAGACTATTTCTCACATGTAGAAAGTCTGACTGTATTCCTTAAGCCCTCACAAGTAGAATCATCAACTCAAAAACAAAAATTTTTTTAAAAAATTGTTGTTTGTAATTTTCCAATAAGAAATAACTGAGTTGATTAAGAATAGGAACCCCAGACTAGTCAGTATAACCAGATGGGTATCAATGTCTACATAAATACCATCAATGTCTATATAAATGCCTAAATCTATGGATTGAGGGCCTTTGTGGCTCTGTAAATCATGTATTTAGCCATGAACCACTGGTAGAATTGTTTCACAGCCCTCAAGTGCAAAGCAGTCAGTAATGCAAAAGGAGCCAGAGGGCTTTTGGAGAAATACACAGTAAGTGTGCTTTTTCCTGTAGAAAAATGTATTTGGACTATATAGAAATAAAATCTAGACTACTGAAAGACCTCCAACAAATGGAATTAAGAGAAAATTTCAACCCCTCATGTAAAGACTTGCACTTTAAAAACAGCTTTATTAAAGTATATTCTATCAATCACAAACTTCATCCATTTGAAGTGTTTCTATTATATTCACAGATTGGTACATCACCCATATCTAATTATAGGACATTTTGTCAGCACAAAATGAAAGCCTACACCCATTAGCTGCTGCTCCCCATTCCAACCCCCTCAGCTGGAGGCAACTGCTTTTATCTGTTCACCTATCTGGAATTTTTATGTAAATACAATTATACAATATGTGCATTGACCTCCATTTTAACTACTACCAAGGCCATGGTGGCCTTTTTATTTTCTGAAATAAATCTCTGTCTCTACCATATATTTAGAATTTATGTTTCATGTACTGCTCTCCAATTGTGCAGTTTGTCTGAATATTCTTTCCATAATGGTAACAATCAATTCAAGATTATGTGTTCATTAATTTAATAATATAATCATTTATTTAACACATTTAATGAACTCTTCTTTTTTTAAAATACTTCAGGGGTACAGCATAATAGATATTTTGATTTGACATGGGCAAACCTGTCTTTGACCAGTGGCTAAAACCTGACCTATCAACTTGTGTTCTTGTTCTAACCTCACCCTTCCTCCTAGAGATCATTAAAAAATAATTTTCTTAGATATGTTTTAATTTCTCAAATTTAATATCTCATAATTACATTTGTATCAAAACAATATGAAAACAAAAATCATATACTAAAACATACTCACATTTGTAATGCTCAGTTTCTGAATAATATAATCTGGACATCTTTTGTGCTCATATATCTTCACAATAACATCTCCAAAAGCCCGCGTGCCTTCCTCCATTGATGGCCAGTATTCTGCACACTTGTTCTGTATTTTTAAAAAATCATTAATGATTCCAGTTTTCCGTTTAAACAAAATTTTACTATACACTCTTAAAAAATCAAAACCCAAAAATCATTCATCCCAAATTCTCACAATATTTATGTATTCTTTGTTAAGCACACATACACCTGAAATTGTGATGTATGAAATGCACTGTTTCCCATCCACATGTTCAGATGGACTTCCTTCATACAACATAACAGAAGAATGATGTTCCCAGGCACAGCTGCCTTTAAAAAGAGGGCATGCTCAGTGGTCAGCAAAAAAGATGTGACTCCTTGTAGTCATTTTCAGGCTGCGGGACCAAGAGGATTTTACTCCCACTAAAGTCACATTTTATGATTTAACACCTGTCTGCTCGAAGTTTTGAGTATTCACTAGTACTTATGAAGTTAACACTTTTCAAGGTACTAAATAATGCTGGGGGGCGGGGGAACACCCTAACTAGGAACCAAATAATAGTCCAGTAGTTAAACTGAAGCATCTAAATGTCATGCGTTTAGGAATACATTTATATATGTACAAATTATATTTTTCATGATGCATGAGAATTCAAATCAAAATGTTAGCACTACCAAAATAGATTTCTATTTCAGTCAACAAGCACGTAAATGTGGCTTTTTGAAATGTAACTCAGCACTGTCTTTTTCTGATCCCAACCTGTATTCTGTGAAACTAGTAGGTTCTTACCCTGTTTCCTTCTTCACATCGAGTGACCATGACAATAACAGTGGCTTTTTGTTCCCAGATCATCCTCCAGAAATCATCCACAGTTTCATCCCTGGGGCCTAGGAGATGAAAAAAAAAAAATGCAAGTGAAGAGATTTTTTTTAAAGTGTTATAAAATAAATTTTCAAAAATAATGTAGGACTATCAAATAAATTACCTTGTGCAGCAATATATTTCCTGGGTTCTTTGAAACCCTGTTCAAGAAAACATAAAAATATATCATTTAATAAATATTCCATGATTTGTTGACATGCAAAATTCTTTTTTTTTTTTTTTTTTGGAACTAGGGATTGAATCCAAGGATGCTTAACCACTGAACCATATTTTCAGACCTTTTTACTTTTTAAGACAGAGTCTCATTAGGTTACTTAGGGCCTCACTACATTGTAGAGGCTTGCTTCAAACTTGTGATCTTCCTGCTTCAGCTTCCTGACTTGCTGAGATTACAGGCGTGTGCTACCATGCCTGGCTAACGTGCAACATTCTATATTAGAAGAATTTGTTTCAGATTTGCCATTGTTGGTTATAGATTTCCCAGGGCATTTTCAAATTATTAAAGAAATTTTATTCATTTGTGATCAGTCATTTAACTGTGCCAAAATGATTAGTTAGCATTTGCAAATGATATTCATGACTTTCATGCATTTTGCTGTATACTGTAAAGACTTTTTAAAACTTGACTTCATTTTCACTTAGGATAATACAACAATTTATAAGTGTAATTCAGTTATTATAGTTCAAATCCTGTGAACTCTTACAGCCTTCTCACCAGCCATGTAGTTACTTTTCAGATTTGTACTCCATTCCTTTGTCTAAATCCCTCTGGAATTACCCTCTACACTTCCTCTTAACTATTGTTGGAATATACTGCTGATTCCCTGGAGTCCTTTTTTGCAATTCCAGAGAAGTGATGCAATCACTCTCATTTCATTACCTACAATGGCTGCTTTCTCCGCTCCTGTTACTAAGACAAAGAAGGAGCACAGAAGCAGATACATGCTATTTTATTTCAAAATTATCTTAGACTCTTTAAATTTACCTTTATCTCATTTACCTCAATGAGAAAAGCTCCACAAAAAGAGATGAAGTTAGCTACGGAATGAAATTTTGCACAAAAACTACAATTTTAGTAGCTTCTCATGGCACAGTATTAGTCATGTTCATTCATTCAACAAGTACTTATTGAATGGCTACAATATGTCAAGCAATAATCTAAAAGTTGAAGATTCATGCTTTCTAGCTGTGTTGAGCAAACCAAAGTACAACCTGATTCTATAGTAGCCATTTATTTGAACAGAAAGTGCAAATTGTTTTTTGTTTTGGGGTTTTGTTTTGTTTTGTTTTGTTTTTTCCTAGAGACCATCTAAGACCTTGTAAAATCTTAGCAGGTCTGCTCTCATGTACTTTACTTTGAAGAACAAAGTATTATTTGTAAAAGACATTATGTGCTAAAATAAATTTGATTGGTGTTAATTGTGAAGGCCTGTGAAGCTCATCTTACAGAAGCAGTTCAAATAGAGATGAAAAACATATGACCTAGAACTAGTAATTATTCTTTGGATTATGACTTAACATTTGCAAAAAGTGTTGTTGCTATTAAAAATAAGAATTTAGGGCTGGGTTTGTAGCTCAGTGATAGAGCTCTTGCCTCGCATGTGTGAGGCACTAGGTTTGATCCTCAGCACCACATAAAAAATTAATAAATAAAATAAAGATATTGTGTCCATCCACAACTAAAACAGTATTAAAAATAAAACTTTTAACAATTATGTTAAAAAGACATAGAATAAGATATTTCATTATGGATATCATGAGAACAGGTTAAGGGAAGAATCATTTGTTGATTAAGGTAGATTTCCAGGGACAATAGCAAACAAGGATATAAAAACTGTTATATATCAAACAAAGTGGAGGGTAAAGAAAGTTTAGACTGCTATCTTTTTTTAAATTTAATTATCTTTTTTTAAAATATTTTTTTAGTTGTCAATGGACTTTATTTGTTTATATGTGGTGCTGAGAATCGAACCCAGTGCCTCGCACATGCTAGGCAAGCACTTTACCACTGAGCCACAACCCTAGCTACTAGACTGCTATCTTTAGGAATAGAATGCTTGAGGGAGGGGGAGAATCCTAGATGGTTCTGCTAGCAAAATAGAGAACAACTTTTAGAGTTGTGACATTTGATTGAATTAATACACATAAAGCACTAAAAATGATAACTGATAAATAGAAAATGTGATTATATTGTGATTATAATAATATAATTTATAATCATAATAGTCATTGTAATCACTGATGTTAGTAATTTGCCTCTGGAAAACCATTAGTAACATGATTAGTGATCAAGGCTCTGAGGTTGAAGATGAATGATGTGTCTAGAAAATATTTCCAAGTTATTCTGTAATTATACATAATTATAAAATAGTGGATGGGACTGTGTTCCTCAAAAACTGGTGTCACCAGAATTTCTGAATGTGCCCTTATTTGGAAATAGTATCTTTGTGGATGTAAGAGTTAAAATGATGTCATACTGAGCAAAGTTGTGTTCCAAGTTTACTGATGAGAATTCTTAGAAAGAAAAAGGACCTTCAGACAATGACTAGAGACACAGGGAAGAAGGCCTTGGGATGGAGACAGAGTTTGGCGTGATGCAACCATAAGCCAAGGAATGCCAGCAGCCACCAGAAGCTAGGAAGAGGCAAGGGAGGATCTTCTAGAGATTTCAAAGGGAGTGTGGTTCTGTGGACACCTTGGTTTCAGATTTCTGACTTCCACAACTGTGAGAGAATAAGTTTCTGTTGTTTTAAGACACCCAATTTCTTGTACAAACTGCCTAATATATTGCCAAAATAGATAAGTATTATTTGAAATTTGAGTCTCTACTAAAAATTTATATATTCAAGTGGTCCAATAGCAATAGCAATATAAACAACAAAGAACACCTCAATTTCAATTGTATTTTCTTTCAAAAAATCTGGTGAATTACCTTATAAATCAGCATACACTGAAGCATGAAATATACTTGGTAAGCTATTGGATTGTCAAACTTTTTGATAGACACTCTTTTGGCAAGGCTGTGTGGAAGTGAGCATGTTTATATATTGCTGCTGGATTATAAATTATAAAACCCCACTGGAGAGCCATTTAGAATTTTTTAATTACAAATATCTATGTTCTTTGTCCCTGCAATTCTTTCAGAAATTTATCCTACAGATACACTGAAACTCATTATGGGAAAATTAGAGTTCATATGATTCATTATTCTATTGTTGGTAGTAGTAAAAGCTAAGAAACCACACTTATTGCTCATAAATTAGGAACTGATTAAATAAACCTCAATGCAGTCATACTGCAAATCGCTATAAAAATAGTAAGATGTAAAAATGCTGTACAAAGCCAAAACTATTTCTTATCTGGCCCTCACAGGAAAAGTGGATGACTTGTTCTTTACAGCTATATCATATAAATCCCATACAGATATAGATAGCTATGTAGCTAGTAGGATACAGAACAATGTGACTGTGTTAACATTTTCACATAAAGAGGCAATAACATATGTTGATGTTTTAATTATATATAAAGAAATTCTGTATGGATAAATAAAAAGCCAATATAGAATT
Organism: Geosciurus inauris; assembly: GCA_004024805.1. NCBI lineage: Eukaryota > Metazoa > Chordata > Mammalia > Rodentia > Sciuridae > Geosciurus > Geosciurus inauris. The sequence goes on from PVHX01004000.1 coordinate 27,154, forward strand.
CTTCTGGTGGTTGGAGACATTGGGCAAATGGTAGATTGGGTGAAAAGAGTTTTTTTCAGTTTATGATTTTTTTATAGTGTTTAAAATTGTTTAACTCATGTGAAGTGTTATTTATCTACAATGATATAATTAATTAAAGTATTAAAATATTTTGGATAAATTTACCATGTACAGATATTTTCATTTTTGGATAAATCCAGTGGACAGAAGATGGGTGTGTCAGTCAAGAGTGTCAGGGCTGCAATGTGGTGTATGTAATAGAAACACAGCAGTTTGGAGTCAGGCTAACTGGAGCTGAATCTCAAGTCAAAGCTTTACTAATTGTGTAAACAAGGACAAGGTAACTAACCTGAGCCTCTCAGTCCTCATTTACATAGCTAGCATAATGCAGATGGTTGAGCAAATGTGGGGTTCTATAACACATTTATGAGATGCTAGATCATTTATTCTACTATCCAGCATATAATAGTATATCATAGTATATTACTTTGTAGTATAATTTGCATCATAGTATATTAATTTGTAGTATAATTTTGTTTTACACAGAAGAAAATTCTATGTTACATGTAACACCAACAGGAATATAATAAAGAACTACTCTTGTAAATATTAGTGACTCTGTTGTTCACATCTGTGACTCGGCTTACTTCCAAATATTTCTAATAAATTTTATAAAACTGTACAAAGACAACGAAGGCACTAAACAGAATGCATAGACACAAGAAAAATCGAACTGTCAATGATAATAGGATGAGAATATAAAATAATTTTGTATTCTTACATCAATATAACTGGCATTAATATAGTTTGACCCTGCATCTCCATTTATTTCAGAGAGTTCAACACGGTTATAATCATCTGTTTAAAAGAAGAAAAGAAACAGTGAAATAATGAGTAATTGAATAGCTTAAATATATAGAAATTCAGTTCTCAATGAGGACTCACAAGGCAGGATGTCAACATAACGGTTTTTATTTTGATTGAAAGGCTTTCGAGCATCCTTAATAGAAAACTTGCTGAACACCCGTGGAATGCTCTGAAAGACACAAATGTTCTTTGCATTAGAGAAGATTCAGGAAACGTAGCTCCCCCCTCACCAGTTATTGTATTAAGTTAATGTGATATCCTGTCAATTATTTTCTTCATACTGATAAACATGTCAGATATATTATTGAGACTAACATCATTAGGAATTATTCAGAACATTAAAAATGAATGATGGATTACTTTCAGAACAAACTTTATGAATAAGACAAAATTTAGAATTAGTTAATGTGCCACTCTGAAATTCATTTAAAAACATATGCTTGAATAAATAGCAGTAGTACAAGTATGAAGTCAGCCAAATACGTTTTGTGACATGACTTCATGTTTGGTAATAATACAATAAGGTATTATACCAAAATACTTACTTGCTTCATATTATAATCTTGTCAATGTTTCATGTGGCCTATAAGTATTTACTAATAATATCTGCCTTTATCATATTGAAGTAGTATGTGGGATACAATATTAAGACAAATGGTTAGACAAATACATTTAAAATTTTCTTATCCTATGTCAAGGATAACCTGTACCTGAAATTCAGCGAGAAAAAGCCGTCCTTCATCAGCAATCTTTCTCTTATAAGTTTCCAACAAATTATCTGCATGAATTGGCTCAACATTCATCAGCTGTTTTTCATCATCTATAAACATGAAAGATTCAAGTCTAGTGTTATGTCTGTCTTTCAAATGTGCATACACATTACTATAAATTTGCATCTAAGATTTAATTCTTAGTGCCTTAGTATTCTTAATTCTTCGTATTCCTTCTCACAAACAGGCTGCCTGGAAAATCTCACTCACATATAAACATTGACTTATAAATCAATGTCTTTTAAATCTTTTGTTTTAGTCTTCTTTCGGGCTTTATATTGTTCCTTCTACTAGAATGTTTTTCCCTGTTTTCTATTCCTACAGAAAAGATCCCAAACTAAATATCACCATTGTTAGTACATTCGTGTAATTACATGTATTTCATAGCAATTAACATATTTATTTTCGTTTTAACTTATTATAAAATATTGTAATTTTGCAAATGAAACGAGAATTTGATTAACACCCTTCTGTCCACTATCCAGTTTAATTTTATTATCTACTTACACTAGACTGTGAAACATGACTATGTAGAACATGAAACATGGTTATGTACTATGTGAAAAATCTTACTGTAGGGTAAAAACACACGTTAACAATCAAGAGCTATGATTGTATATGGACCTTGAAAGACAATAATTTTAAATGAATAAGATATTCAAGCTGTTACACATGTAAAAATTATGTTTCCACTACTTTTTCATGTCCTATTGGGAATATTTCTTTTAGTACTCATGTTAATTTTCTCCATTTAAAGATGAAGAAAATTTGTCCATGAGAGTGTCACATTGTTCTTATGGTCCATAGAAACTTCCTATCCATTACAGTTATTCAAATGGCCAAATGCTGTTGCTTCTTTGGGTTGTTGGGAATCCCTAGTATTTACTCATTCTGAAACCCTCAGGGGTTTACGAAGTTCAGATGTCTAGGTTCTAGCACATTCCATGATGCAATCACTATTAATTTTGAGATCAAATTTCTCTTTCCAATCTTCATTAACTCCTTAAAATGAATTTTCCTCCCCCGCTCAAGTGCTGTTTGCTACTGTGCTCTTCATTCTTCCTTCAGTCTATCAAAACTAATTCTCAAGATATGCTATTCTGGGGGCTGGGATTGTAGCTCAGCGGTAGAGTGCTTGCCTCGCATGTGTGAGGCCCTGGGTTCGATCCTCAGCACCACATGCAAAGCAATAAAATAAAGACATTATGTCCATCTACAGCTAAAAAAAATATTAAAAAAAAGATATGCTATTCTGTTAATGTATTTATTCATTAGTATGTATTATATATATTGAATTCCATGCACTCATCCAGATAGTGAGATAGAGCAGTGAAAGAGAAAGAAAAATCTCCCTGTCTTTCCAAAGCTTACATTCTAGTTAGGAAAGGATAATCAACAAACAAATGAATTAGTAACACACACCATCAGGTATTGCTATATTCTGCAAAAGAAAACAAAGCTAACAACAGGAACCTTCAGAGAAACCAGCCCTAACATTTCTGCATATAGCAAAATGTAACATAACACGAGAGAGAGGGATTCTGAGGTCTGCAGGTCTTGAGTAACAGAAAAGAAATGGCTCATTATTGTAAGCACAGTTTCAATTTCTTTAATCCGTTTCTTTTCACAGGATCATGCTTTTTTAATTAAAGAAGTAATATAAAAGTTGACAAGAAAGGAATTTGTTTTCTTCTCCTAAGTCAAATTGCTCTTCTGTGTCCTGTCCCTAACTGTGCCTCCAGTGGGAGCAGCCACCATCCCTCCCTGCAGTGGACCTGAGGACACTTACCTCCTCCTTGTCTCTGTGACTTGCCTTCTGCTCTTCCCTCCCTTGTTCCTCATTTGTCCATCTAGTGCTTCCCAGGATCTTAGCAGACCAGATCCCTGCCCTCCCCACAAGCAGGGTTCTGTCTTCTATCTTTGTGTGGACCCATACATATTCAGCATTTATCAAATTACTGTCTTATTTCTCAATATACTTGTCTTCCTATACTAGATTCTAAACCCTTTTGGAGCAGTCTGTGGCCCATCCCTGTGGAATTCCAATGCCTTGTACAATATTTGGCATGCATTAGGAACTTCATAGAAGCTTGCTTATGAAACAATTGAATTTAAGTTTCATCACTGTATCAACAGAAGCCCAGGTTAAATTCAACATGCCTAGTTCTTATTTAAAAAATAAAAGGACTCAAATGAAAGGGCGAGTATATTCATTAGTAAAAAATAAGCATACTTACCCCTCTCAACAAGTTCCTGTGCTTCATCTAAATTGCTGTGAAAATAAGAAATATGAATGTCTATGTTCTTATGAAACACTGAATTCAGTTGGCATTCCATTTAATTGAGTGAATTTTATTTAGTGAATGCATTGAAGGAAGAAAGAAATGGAGACAAGACAGAAAAGAGAGGGAAGGAGAAGAGGGAAAGAAGGAAGGGGGGCGATGAGAGAGGAGGAACAGAGGAGATGGGAGGGGAGGGAGGACAGAAGATGGGAAAAGAGAGGTGAGGAAGTAATTGGGAGAGCAGTAAAAAAATAAATGAGGGACAATAAAACAACCAAGAAATGTCTGCTAAACTCTGATATGTGACTAGAAGAGCTGATTTTAATCCTATTTTTCATAAAATATATTTTTTCCTGGCCAAGGAAATAAGTACATGCCCCCAATAATTTCCCTTCTTCCTTTTGCCTTTGCCATTCTTAGATCCCTCTGATCCACTTTGTCCTAAAAGAACAGACACACATCCTTTCCACCGCTATAAATAAAACAAATTTAAAACATTATTTGCAAATGTAGAAAATATGAACGAATAACACCAGAACAATGACTTCAATCCAGTGTTGGTCATGATCTGTGCTTCATGCTGTTTTTTTTCATTCACATATTTATTTAACGGGGTCCATTACCGCCTATGGACATGAGCTTGCATGGCTATTACTACCATTATTATTTTTAATTCATACATCAGTTCTTACCTGGATCTTTTCTTATGCAGATCATAGATTTTATAAAGGACAACAAGCAGGGCTATTGATGTCACAACAATCAGAAATACCAGAAATGTGATCAGTGCTTTAGAATTATCTAGAAATAAGAAATAGCATGAGGTGAGGCTATTATGTCAAATATTTTCCCTGATAATCTGAATAATAATCTTCAAAGAACATATATTTTGATATTTTTCACTATTGTAAAGTTTTAAAAAACTAAACATTTTCATATAAGACCAGATACAATAAATAAATTCCTAATTTGGGCTATATTATTCAGAGCCCATAAAAATATTTTTATTTAAAGCCAGGTGCGGTGGCGCAAGCCTGTAATCCCAGCACTTAGGGAGGCTGAGACAGGAGAATCGTGAATTCAAAGCCAGCCTCAGCAACAGCGAGGCGCTAAGCAACTCAGTGAGACCCTGTCTCTACATAAAACACAAAAAGTAGGGCTGGGGATGTGGGTGGCTCAGTAGTTGAGTGCCCCTGAGTTCAATCCCCAGTACCAAAAAAAAAAAGTATTTATATTTAAAAGAAAATAGCATATAGAAGAGCATTTATTTTTCCTTTCATTAAATAATGTCTTTTTATAAAATACTTTAATTCAGAATTAATTCTTTTTCAGTCAGTCTATCTTAAAGGAATCAAAGAGGTAATCTATTATAATTTCCAAAGAGAAGCTTATATATTTTAACTTTTTTATACAGAAGTGGTCAGCATCCTAAAGGGATCAGACAGGTTCTGAACCACAAAAATAAACCTTCTGATGTGCTCACTGATGGATAAAATCAATTAAGAAAAATTCAAAAATTGTTTTACTTGTCAGTAAGGAAGACTTGCCATGACTTAAATTTTTCACTAAGGTTGAATATACACAGTGAACAAACAGCAAAATAATGCAGCAACTTCAGCATCTCAGCCTTAGAGCCAGACCGTTCAACTTCCAATTTCTGCTCTACTAGTTGTTGGGAAATTGGCCAGAATCCTACTATCTTTGGACCTGTGTTCCTTAATTCCTAAAACTAGTTCAGGTAAATTGATTGAGAGTGTAGTGCCTGAAACATAGTAAGTACTAATTATCCACTATTCACAAAGAGATATTTTTTATTCTTATTTTCTGTAAACACTGTTCTAGATACTTAAAATATCTCACAACACAGAATATAAAATCAACAAAAAATCGGTAGCACTGCCACAGGCTAATAGATTTTCTGAAATAAAAATTAAGAGTGCAATCCCACTTAAAAGTGCTACAGGTGGGACATGGTAGCATGCACCTGTAATTCCAAGAGGCTGAGGCAAGCACAATAGCAAGTTTGAAACCAGCCTGGCCAACACAGTGAGAGCCATCTCAAATACATAAATAAATAAATGTAAACAAATAAACTGTAAAAGAAAATACCTAGTAATAAATATTGTCAAGGATATCTACAATGAAAGTTATTAACTACTGGTGAAAGAAATTGCAAAGGGCAAAAAATATAGAAAAATAGCCCTTGTTTATGTATTAGAACAATTAACCCTGTTAAAATGTTCATACTACCAAAAGCAATGAAAAGATTCAATGCAGTTTCTACTCAAATATCAAAGACATTCTTTACAGAATTGGAAAAAATAATTTTAAAATTCTATGGAACTGCAGAAATCCCCAAATAGACAAAGTCATCTTGACCAGAAAGAACAAAGCTGGAGACATCACCTTCTCTGACTTCAAAATAAACTATAAAGCTATAATAGTCTGCATAGTTCTGGTATAAATGCAGACATCTAGACCAAAATAGACAGCCTTGACATTAACCCATACCCAGCTACTTTTTGACAAAGGTGCTCAGTACTTACAACACAATGGATAAAGGACAATCTTTTTAATAAATAGTGCTGAGAAAACCGGATATCCAATGCAGAAGAACGAAACTACACCTATAGCTCTCATCAGTTACACCAATCAACTGAAAATAGATTAAATACCTAACTGTAAGACCTGAAACCATTAAACTACTAGAAGAAAAAAGAGGAAACACTCAAGACATTGGAATGGGGAAGGATTTTGGGGACAAGATCCCCAAAGTACAGGAAACCAAAGCAGCAGTGTACAAGTAGGACCATATCAAACTGAAAGGCTTCTGCACAGCAAAGAAGACAATCAGTAAAGTGAAGAGACAACCTACGGGGGCGGGGTGTATTTACAAACTGTATATCTGACAAGTGGTTAATATCTAGGATATATAAGAAACTCCAAAACCTCATTAGCAAAAATTTAAAAAATTAACAACAAATAACCCTATTTTAAATGAGCAATATATGGATATTTCTCAAAGGAAGCCATATAAATGGTTGATATGTATATGAAAAAAATATTCAACAAAACTAATTAGTGGGGAAATAGGAATGAAAACCACAATGAGATATCACCTCACTCTAATTGTAATGGCAATGATTAAAAAGACTAAAGACAAGTTCTGGGAGGATGTGGAGGACAGGGAACCCTTCCTTGCACATTGCTGATGGGAATGTGAATTAGTAGATTCATAGAAAATGGTATGGAAGTTCCTCAAAAAAATTAAAAGTAGAACTATCCATTACTGGGTGTGTGTGTGTGTATGTATATATATGTATCCAAAGGAAATAAAAACAGTGTCAGGAGACATTTGCAGTCCCATGTGTATAACAGTTCTATTCACAACAGCCAAGAAATGGAGAGAACCTAAGTGTCCATCAACTGATGAGTGGAAAAGATGTGGTACATATACACAATGTAATATCATCACTCACAGAGGAGTGAAATCTCATCATTTGTAACAGCATGGATGGAACAGGAGGTCATTATGTTAAATGAAATAAAAGAGTCCCAGAAAGACAAGCAGCACATGATTTCATTCATACATAGAATGTAAAATAGCTGGTCAACACAGTGAGAGCCCATCTCAAATACATAAATAAGAGCAGATTGGTAATAACCAGTTGGTGAAGAGGAAGCAGGAGGGCCAAGGAGTGGTTTAGCAATGGGTAGTAGGTTACAGTTACACAGGAGCAGATTCTGTGTGCTATCTTGCATAGTAGCATAGCTAGAGATAATAACTGACTCTACATTTCAAAGAGCTAGAAGAAAAGATTTTGAAAGTTTTCAACTATAAATAAGAGACAAATGTGTTACAAATAGATGTTTCACATGATTTCACATTATAAAATGTGTACATATACACATTGGTACCCAATTAATATGTATGATTTTGTGTTTTAATGTATCTACTAAAATAAATTTAATTTAAAATTTAAAACTCAAAAAAGGTATTTCAGAAGACAAAACAGATACCTGTTCTCATGGACCATTCTTTCTAGTGAGGAAAGGAATGAAATAATAAACAAAATCAATGAGCAAATGGAAAAGTAGTGTACAAGTGATAGCCTGTGGAGATGAAAAGACATGAGGCAGGCAAGGTACCAGTTCCCAGAATATCTACATCCTCACAGGGGGAAATAGATGCTGGAAAAAAAAGTCAGTAGGGTGGGAGAAAGGAGGGGGAACCTAAATAGTATATGGTCAGTGGAGATCTTATCCAGTGTGAGCCAGGCCTACATGTGAAAGACAGAAACAACACAGTCAAGAACCAGTTGCTGGAGACACCTAATCTTATTGCTCAAACTCTCCATAACTGGAAATGCAAAAATAAGAATACAGAAATTAATTTCAAGTAAAGACCACAAGACCTGCATTTGAATTCTAGCTCTGCCATTTCCTTGACTCATAACATAAGGCAAATTAACTAAATAATGTAAACTTGTTTCCTTTTCTATAAAATAGGAGTAAATTTTATCATTTTCACAGGGTTATTTATACCAAACATTTAAGAATCTTTGGATAGATTAATGTAAATATGAGTGGATTATATTGAAAGTTTTTAAGGAAGTTCTTATTGGAATAGACTTTTAAAGTGACCCAAAATGTTCCTGGTCCTGTCTATATCTCAAATTCCTTTCCCTAAAAAGGTCAATCCTTACCAGTGGTTAGTAGCATACACACATGTACACATACATACACACATAGCATATGTATGTATATATGTATATGCCATATATATGTATATCAATATTGTTTCCAGTTGTGAATAACATATCATCAGAATACAATCATATCTTATCTTCCTCAAGTAAATTATTAATATGAAAATAATGTTACTAGCAAAGTAGAAAACCTCAAAGTGAGATTTTGCAAGAAATTCCATCAAGTAAGTACAATTAGTGTTTCAATCTATAATAATTAATTATAATTGGTTCTACAAAAATATTAAGTAGCATCATACTGGCTTTGATAAACTTATTTATTAAAAAATAGTCAAATCTTCAGATATATTCTGTGATCTAAACACACATTTTTCTCCCTTCTTTCCAGGAACTCTGCAGAATGCATCCATCTGTCATGGCAGAGAGGATGACAGATAAAGGGAAATAAGAGGCAAAGAAATTTCACATTTGGAAATTAAAAACAAAAAGAGAGGAGGGCACCAGCTGACCTGCCAAACAGAGTAGTGACCCATCACTCAGAATATCTGAGTCTCAAGTTGAAGAGAACACATGCTGTGGAAAGTAACCACAGGACAGAAAACACAGCAGGCAAAAGTGTATTATTGTGTTATTAACTCTAGACAGAGAGTGCACAATCTTGTTTGCTGATATATGAAGGAAATTATTAGGAAAACTGAAAATAGACATAGTCAAGAGTGGTTATTCTGTGAGCTAAACAATAAGTGGAGAATGTGACATACAGCTGTTATTATTATTAATATTATAATGAAATTTGAGGGATTTTTCCATGTGCACCTTTACTTTCATTAAAATATTTATGATAAATATTTAAACAGTGATATTATTATTAGTGAATGCTTATCTTCAATTCAGCAAATCAGTACAGATGTGTATCTAAGGCCCACTTCTGACAAGCCATATTTAAGGGACAGAATAAAGAACAGAATGAAACAAAAAGGCTACAATCTCTAAAACTGTACATAGGACAAAGTCATTAGCATGCATAAGTGTAACAAACATTATCATCATTTAAAACTCTGTGTACATAAATCATCCTGCACATTATTTTAAGAAAGGAATAATCCTTTAATTGTATTTTCTAGTTTGAATTTATATTGCATTTTAATGATATTCACCTATACATATTTACCCTGACAACTTAAGATATTATATTTATTGAAATGTCTAACTTAAACATTCAATAATTAAATGTAAGTTTGTATGTAAAATAATATATCTTTGTAAAAGCTAATATATGTTTTATATAGATATAATAACTCAGTAATGACTTACAAGATGTTGGTTGCTTCTTAGTAACTGGGTTTCCAGAATGTACTCCATTGCTGAAGTAGACCTAAATGTCAGTAAAAAAAATAAAATAATATAGTTTTCCAATGTAAATGTATAATGCTGTTTATTTTTGTTCAAAATATGCTGATATGCTTTAAAACTAAAACTTGAAGATCACATCAATATTTTGTTGTCAAACATTTTTGAAAAGGCAGTCAAAAAGATAGAAATTTAAATTATTTTTAGCAATGATAATAATAATTGTTATAATCAGCAAAAATAAATGAAAATGGTTAAAGAAATAAAATCCAATACATCAAAAGATTCATAATTTAGCATTAAAATTAAAATTACCATCAGCATGCTAATATCTTCACATTTTATTTTAAAAAAAGGAAATTTAATCATATACTATTAGCAAGAGTTGTACATAAAATGCACTTACTTTTTAAGGGTAAATGGATACAGGGTAAAATATATAGTAGAGACATAACTAACACAAACACCATATCTCATTATATTCAATACAAATAAAGAAAAAAACAATGTAGATGTAGAGGGAAATTGAAGGAATAAAGAAGCAACGATAATCTTGGCATAATAAAAACTCATGTAAAATAGATCTGAATAATGCCTCAAAAGGGATTAATGATAAATGTTTAATATGGTAAACATAAAACCAGCCTTTTATTCTATAGGAAGATATATTCATAAACTATGATCCACACAATGAGATTATGAATATATATAAATTCTTTATGCTCACTAATATTGTCTGACATTTTGTTTCTAGTGTTTTCTAACCTCCAGGTACACATAAAATTTTCAGAGTTGAAAAATTCACATTAATAAAAAGGAAAAGGTAAAGAAAAAATTGGCTAAGTAATAATGTGTTGCACAGAAATGACTGCACTTCTTGACACATGAGCAATAATTCCCTTATAATCGAATCATTTTGAAGTTGTAAAATACTCTAACAAAACATTTTCTTTAAGCCATAGTTTATAGTTCCAGGATAAAATGTTTGGAATCAAATTTTTGAAATTCCCCAAATGTGATTCCATTAGACATCAGAGTTTCTTAAACTCACATGATTACTGATCTTAACGTTATTCAAGCACTAGATAGTAATTGCTAAAATATATATTGGTACTATTATGATTATAGAAAGTATGATCTTACCGAAAACTTATATTCTGTTGAATAGTAAAGATCATTTAAATGGAATTCGCATTTATTTTTTTTATTTTTTATTAGAGTCCCTCCTGTTCTGACTTCCAAGTGGTAGCTTCCGTTGTTGGGACCATTAATCTCCTTGGGTTGATTACATGTGACAGTTATACTGTTGTCTGCTGTCTGAGTGACAATCATGTTCTGTACCTCGGTTGGAGCTATCAAAACAAAAAGAGATTTGTTATTTTAATCATTTGATAAGTGCATACTTAAATTACTGGACATAGGTGTATAGTATAAGATATCTCTTAAATGTTATCTTGGGATTATAATAGTACATAAAGTTAAAAAGCTGAAGTCAAACATTTAAAAAGAAATCACCTGTTGAGTCAGTATGAACAAATAGGTTGTACTTCCAACCATGAGATGTATGCAGTCCCTGAAGTAAAGTGTGTAGAATTAGAGAATAGGGGGAAAGCAGAGGGTGAGGGAAGAAGTAAGGAGGAGAAATGATGACCCAGAAACCTCAGAGGTCTACCTTGCCTCCCAACTGTCCTTTCCCAAAATGTTTTAATTATCCTGCGAAACAAGGGCTAGCTTCTTCAAGAGCGAGTAACGGACTGTGTTTGTTTCTTGTGGTATCAAAGAAACTCAGAAAGGCAACAGAGGTATAAACTTGGCCTTTTTAAGCCAGAACCTCAATGACAGGGAGAATATTTTAATCCTGAACCGGGCAATGTTTTTCACCATCATGGTGTATAATAAAGTCTCTGAAGCTAACAACGCTGCCTCACTCAGGGTCATTTCTTCTTCCTTGTCCTTCATGGAAATTAGTAATTACTTCAGGGCTGGCTCTATTTTGGGGCCAGGAAACTGTGGAGACATCATACAGGTGGCAACAGCTGAATGTCCCCAAAATCTCAAATGGGAAATATGATATAAAATAAAATAATATGTAGATCAGTGTAACATGAAGAAAACTGCTAAAGAACATTGTGTTTCATGAATTGTTTTATCTCATGAGCAGAGGTTAAGGTAATGCTTTGTAAAACATTGTTAGGTCTCTTATTGCAGTTAATAGTCTAGACAGTAAAGAATCAATGCATTTTTTTAATCACAGTTAGGTAGGTATTTAATTGCCTAAAATATTACAAATTTTACTGATGCTTTATTCTTATTATTCTATGACTACATATGAAGAGTAGAGAGAACCCAGGATGACAGTTTTTAAGTTATTTGTTTAAAATTGTTATAAACCCTAGATGCTAACAAACATGCTACATCAATGTGTTTCCTAAATGAAGCATAAAGTGGATGTGTAATAGGCTCAGAAGTTAATTTTGGGCTCTTTGCCATTCATTCATGGAAAAAAGTATGAAAGCACAGAACTTACTTCCTGCTTTGGTTTGAAATTCACACCCTGCAACCCTTCCATTACGTTGTACTTTTGCAGTGACAAAGGCGTATAATGATACATAATAGTTTTTATAGGGTTTCAAAGTTTCCAAATCATGTTTGGTTTGGTTCTCATTCAAAGTGATGCAGTTTTGTCCTTAGAAAAAGAAAAGAAAAATTTAGCAAGTTCCTTAAAAGTCAGGATCACCATATTTTTAATTTGGACTCCATATAATTCCAAGCAGACTTCAAGCTAATGAGTGATTGAGAAATAAGTATACCCTTAATGCTCAGATGTACATACAATGCTCGGTAAACATTATTAAACAAATTCAGTTTTTACAAATAAACTCAAATATTCAAAAATGATGGTTTCATATGATTAATTTAGTACATGCTATATTTAAAATCTCAGACACATTTGTGAAGGTATTGTCTTTTATTCTCAAGACAACACAGCCCCAGTGGGCAGTAAAAAGTCATAAGTTAGAATATTTTGGAATGATTATCTTTTTTTATCAAACCCTTTCCAATTCTTAGCCTCCAATTGTTGAACACCAATTCAAGCTACCATTATGGAACTTCATTGCAGATGTCATTTGATTACCAAAAACAAGGTCTATACTATCATACTAAATTAAGCACTACAGTAATTCATAGGGTCCATGAGAGTGAGTGAAAGTTTCACTCTAGTATTGGAATCTGAGCTCTTCTTTCAAAGATGAGTGAAGCTGAGTGGCTTATGGGAGAAAAGATGATGTTGTAAATCAAAGAAGGAATGTTTTAAGTTCAGAGATGAGCTGGACTAAGACAACAGATTCTGGCCAGGGATGCATATGAGAGGTAGGGTCTCATTGAAGTATCTTAAATGTTCAGTCAGAAGAGTTAGCATTTATCAAGAGGAAAAAAATCACTAGGCACTGACAGTTTTTATTAGACAAGTGACATAGGAAAGATGGGTTAAATGAAGATAGGAGAGTTAGCATGTTATTGAATAGCAGTTAAAATGATAATGATAAAGCCAATAATGATTTTAAAAAACAATGAAGCAAGCACTTGCTCCATGTGCCAAGACGTCAGGCACATGATTTTTAGATGGTATACATGTCAATTAATTGAATCATCTCTTCAACCCTATACATTGGCACTCATAGTATCATCTGATTTTACAAATGAGAAAACTGAGCCACAGAGAAATCCAACAATCTGCCCATGACTTCAGTGGAAAGCAAAAAGGAAGCCAATGTGGAACCCAAGCTTGAGATCTCTGAGTCCATTCTCCACTCTGCCATTTTGCATGCTGATTGGGGTAGAAGAGGGGACAAGTGTCCACTTGACCTTTATCTCGAGTGCCTCCCTTCTCAGAATGTGCCTTTGGTCTTGTAGAAGCAGTATATGTTCCCAAGATGCAGCACATGCTTATGTCTTATCTTAGTCACTTATTTGTAAAGTGGAAATTATAGTAATATCTAGACACCACCATTGTGTTAAAATGCATTCTACTGTCATGTATAACTAATTAGAACAAATAAAAAAAAGTGAGGCAACTGGGACATGTCCTATGTCTCCAAATAGTGAGATAAAGTAGCTGTTCTACAATGATCACATTGCTGGTGGGACTGTAAATTGGTGCAACCAATCTGGAAAGCAATATGGAGATTCCTCAGAAAACTTGGAATGGAACCACCATTTGATCCAGCTATCCCGCTCCTTGGTACACATCCAAAGGACTTAAAATCAGCATACTACAGTGATGAAGTCACATCAATGTTTATAGCAGCTAAATTCACAATAGCTACATTATGGAACCAACCTAAGTACCCTTCAACAGATGAATAGATAAAGAAAATGTGGTGTATATACACAATGGAATATTACTCAGCCTTAAAGAAGAATGAAATTATAGCATTTGTCGGTAAATGGATTCAGCTGGAACATATCATGCTAAGCAAAACAAGCCAATCTCAAAGAACCAAAGGCCAAATGTTTTCTCTGATATAAGGATACTAATTCACAATGGGGGGGGGTACTGGGGAAGAATAGAGGTACTTTGGACTAGACAGAGGGGCGTGAAGGGAGGGGAAGGGGTATGGGAGCAGGAAGGATAATAGAATGAATCGAACATTATGACACTATGTGCATATATGATTACATAGTCAGTGTAACTCTATATCATGTACACCAGAAAAATGGGAAATTATACTCCATTTATGTATGATGTGTTAAAATGCATTCTACTGTCATGTATAACTAATTAGAACAAATAAAAAAAAGTGAGGCAACTGGGACATGTCCTATCTCCCAGTCATGTGTGCTGCTCTGGAAATTACCAGAACCACACTGAGTTGTCTGCTCGTGCTTTGTTTTTTAGAAAGACCTCAGGAAATGTGCTACCAATTTCCTGATGTGGACTATTCTAAAGTATCTTCTTGGGCACTGTTTCAAATCATGTCACTGTCCTCCTACTCAATAGATTTTGTACAGTCAAAAAAGGAAAAGTCTGTATTTTTTGCCTTAAAAAAAAGCAATACAGAAGACAATTTCCAGCAATATTATTGTAATTTTGTAGGGTTCACATTGATTTCAATAACTTTTGAAAAATACTCCTCTGAATACAATAAGTTTAGAAGTTCTCTTCCCCACAATTGAGGAGTCTTCACTCAGTTGGCATCATTAAGTTAATGACACAATACTGTAGTTCCCTAAAATGTTTAAAATCATGAACAACACAATGGCAGAAAGAGCACAGTCCAAGCTGTTGAACATTTACCTTAAGTCCTGTTGGCCTCAGTTTCATCATATGAACCATGAATAAATAAATAAATATATATATGTATATATACACATATATATGCCTTCCTTCTCAGAGTCATTATTAAGATACTTAATTAAACCTTTAACCCACTAAGTCCAGTTTTTCCAGTTCTGTGAATGTTTCAACAAAACTAACACTAGTACATTAAAACAGATTGGAGATTATAATCTAGAGCTTATATATATTAGTATATCAATTAATGCTAATTAATATAATTAGGTTCTTGGCATTATAATACAATTATATTATAGATTATATGTAATATTTAAGTTTTTATAGGTATTCCACACCAGAGATGATGGAACAAAATGGATTAAGTAGAACATTATAAAAATACCTGATAAACCAAGGAAACTAAATAAATATCAAATACATTTTCTCTCCCATTTTAATTCCTAGCTTTCAGAGACACTGAAATTATGAAACAATAAAATATATGATTGAAAAGTAATATGAACTGTAAATCTGAAAGACTTTATTCATATGGGTTTTTTTTTTTTTTTTTTTTTTTTGGTACCAGGGATTGAACTCAGGGGCACTCAACCACTGAGCCACATCCCCAGCCCTATTTTGTGTTTTATGTAGAGACAGGGTCTCACTGAGTTGCTTAGCACCTCGCCATTGCTGATCATATGGGTTTTTAATAGTGATTTTATTTGATGAAACAAAGGTGGTTGACAATTACTTCCACAATACTATGATCCTGCCAGCTCTGTCTTAGAGTGAGACAGGACCTCATTATGGTATGTATTTCAGATGAATGAGAAAACAGAGCAGGGCACACCTGTGAAGAGAATGGTAGGTTTTGGATGGAGAGAATGGACTGTGTCCTGGATCCAATGGGCCTTTAGGCATGTTCCAGAGTGAAGGCTGGATTTAGCTTCCAGCATGAAATTTTGGAGAAAAGGGCACACATGATATTGTTCAATTTCCTCTTCTATCCCCTCTAACCCCATGCAAGCATCATAGATGGATAGCCAGTATTTTGTGTATAACCATTGGAATAAGTGTTGGAAGGTGTTTGCTTTTGGTTGGTTTTTTTAGGAACTTGAGAAACAGTATGAGTCACTTACATAAGATTTGCAGGACAGAAATAAGTAATATCTGTTAGGGATTTTCTTTCTCCAAGCTTTGGAGTGCAAAGATTGGAACAAAGACAGATGGTGAAAAATAAGCCAATATTGGAGATGTTCTGTGTTCATGCATGGAAGCAATTCTAAAATCAAGACAAATAGGGTACACTCACACTTTCTATGCTGGAAGCTCTATGGCTCACTGGCTCTGTCCACATTTCTATTACTTTCAAATTATTGATTTCTCTTTCTTGATATGGAATTTACTTCTAAACAATTACCTGAATTGGGCTCATGGCAAAGAACAAATCCATTGGGAGTGAATTCACCTTCAGGGGATTTCCAGGTAATTACTCCTTTGGTTTCATTTGGACTATAACATGAAATAATTTGAGGCTTCCCTGGGACTGTTTAAAGAATAAGAATATGCAATATGAAAAAGAAGACACAGAGCAATCATTCTTTATATAACAATTGTGCATCATTAATAGTTATATTTGTGAATTAGCAATGAAATTTAAAGAACAAAATTTGAGTTTATTAAATTTGCTTTAGACTTAATGAACAGGCTGTCACTTCAAAGTGGCCTTGTGGAGTCTAAGTATTCCATTGACTTGAAGATATCCAAGAATGCCCCCTTCCTTTCCTACATATCACTTCCCACATACCTTGAAATTTGTAGATCATACTGTGTCAGGAATATCAAATTTTTAGCACTGATACACTTAATAGTTATTATTTGAGTAGCACTTACTGTTTCCAATAAGTAGTTATTAGAACCTGAGATAAAGTGTTATAGATGTTTAAATGAAATTTAAAAAGAATAATTTACATTGAAATGCATCCATTTGAGGTAC
Source organism: Geosciurus inauris (assembly GCA_004024805.1). Classification (NCBI taxonomy): domain Eukaryota; kingdom Metazoa; phylum Chordata; class Mammalia; order Rodentia; family Sciuridae; genus Geosciurus; species Geosciurus inauris. Next base: position 44,406 of record PVHX01004000.1, read on the forward strand.
AGCTTGACAAATTACAATGAATGTATACATCCACATAACCAACACCATCATCCAGATGTGGAACACTTCTATTATCTTAAAAAGTCCTTTTGTGCCTCTTTTCAGTCAACCTAGCTCCCTTGCCTAGCCTACGCATCTTCTGATCTGCTTTCTCTTACTATATATTAAATGTGTCTTCTTATCAATTTCATACAAATAAAATTAAACAGTGAGTTCTTTTTTACATCTCAAATATTGCATGTAACATAACATTCTGGAGATTTATTCTTGTTGGTGCATATGTCATTGGCTATAGACTTTTTGTTATTCATTGGTAGTGCTACAATTCAGATATTCAATGTCCTCTATGGCCCATGTGTTAAAGGTTGGTTCCCAAACCATGTTACTGGAAGGTGGTAGAATCTTTAGGAAATAGAACCATAGGAGGTTCTTAAATCATTGAAGGCATACCCTTGAATGTGATTGATGAACCCCAGTCTCTTCCTCATTTCTTTTTGTTTCACAGCTCACAGGGTGAGCAGTTTGCTCAATAATGCACTCCCCATGATTGTCATTCGGTACCCTCACCATAGGCCCAAAGGCTAAGATCACCCAATCTTGGACTAGAACTTCCAGAATCATGATGTAAATAAACCTTTTCTCTTTATACATTAATTTCATCAGGTATTTCCTTATAGGATAGAAAGGTGACTAATACAAGTAGTATTTATATCATAAAGGTATGTCACATTTATCTATAATAAATATATGTATATAAATATATATAATTTATCTATTATCTATAATTCAACTCTATTGTTGAATTATATTTGAGTTATTTCTAGGTTTTGGGCTACTCTGAATAAATCTGCTTTGTTTTGTGGATATGTTTTTCCCTCTGAAGTGAAACTGCAGGGTCATTACTTCACATATTCACCAATAGTTACTATTGCCAGTATTTTTAATTTTAGTCTTTTTAGTGGATGTAAAATATTTTTTTCATCTTAATGCTTTGATTTGCATTTCACAGAGGGTTAATGATTTTGATCATCATTTTATGAGTGTATTAGGCAATTTTGTATCTTTTTTGCCAAGTATATGTTCAAAATGCTCCCTTTTTTTTTTCTTTTTTTTTGGTGCTGGGGATTGAACTCGGGGTCATTTAACCACTGAGGCACATCCTCATCCCGTTTTGTATTTTATTTAGAGACAGGGTTTCACTGAGTTGCTTAGGGTCTCACTAAGTTGCTGAGGTGGACTTCAAACTCGCAATCCTCCTGCTTCAGCCTCCCAAGCTGCTGGGATTGCAAGCATGCACCATGGCACCTGGTTGTTTGCCTATTTTTAACTGGCTTATTTGATGTCATATTTCATAGCTGAAAGAACTTTATATACATTCTGGAAAAATCTTCTTTTGTTGAAAAACATCAATTGTAGATATTTCTTTAAAATGCGTGGCTTGATTTTTCATTTCCCTTAATCTCTTCATTCAAAGGGGAGTAACATTCAATTTTGATAAAGTTCAGTTTATCAATTTTTTTTATGATTCTTGCTTTTGTTGTGCCTTGGAAAGCTCTGCCTAGACTAAGGACACTAAGATATTCTCCTATGTCTTTATTTGGATATTTTATAGTTTAAGCTTTTAGATTCACTGACCATTTTGAGTGAATTTTTGTGTTTGTTCGGAGGTAAAGATTAATGCTCATTTTTTTTCTATAATGATACCCTTTCCCTGACAGAAATACTTATGTGTTTTTATTAAATATAAACATTAGTTTTCTAAGATTTCTATTTTGATACACTGTGTAATAAAAGACTTATAGTTTTAGTAAATAATATGCAAAAATATTAAATTTTTCTAGAATGCTGAGGGTGTAGTTTTATGTCGTTTTATTTGATCTTTCTATAGTTTATATTATTTTGGGAGGTTACAGGGAGAGCTGGATTTAGGCATTTCTTAGTTCTCAACCATTGCTTCCATACACAATTTGAATCACTTTAGTAGGTTTTGTCAAAAATCTTGAAATATTTATGAATATTAAATGAGTTCAGCAAAGTGGCAGATTGCAAAATCAATCTAGAAAAATCTACTGTATTTCTATATACTATCAATGAACACCCTTAAAATGAAATTTAAAAAAAATACTATTATAAGCAGGAATAGACTTAAATTAGGAATAAATCAAACAAAAAAAGTACAAAATCTGCAGATTACAAAACATTTTGGATATAAATTTTCAAAGACCTACATTAATGGAAAGACACTATATCAGTTCACAGACTAGGAGATGAACATGTTATGTGGCTAAACTCTCCTAATTGATCTAGATTCAGCACAAGTCCTGTCAGAATTTCAGGAAGATTATTGTAAAAACTAGTAAGTTGCTCCTACAATTCATCTGGAATTTCAAGGGCTGTTATATATTCCAAACAATCTTGAGGAAGAATGAATTTTAATGACTCATACTTTCTGATTTCAAAAACTTATTACAAAGCAACAGTAAGAGTCTAGAATTGGTATAAAGATAGATATATAAATGAATAAAACTGAGTCAAGAAATACACTTATGATTATGTTCACCTAATTTTTGACGAAAGTGGCAAGACTATCCAAAGAGAGAAAGAATATTGTTTCAGCAATTGGTGCTAGGGAAACCAGATGGTCACATGCAAAAGAATGAATGAACACTTACCACAAACCATGTACAAATATATATATTTGTATTACTGAGATAACTCTGAATAATGTCATATTATTTTAATTCATTTTGCTAATTGTCCACTTACTATTTAGTTCCTATTTTCATAGGAAATACAGACCTACAATTGTCTAAGCTCTGGCCAGGTTTCATACCCTCATTACATTAACCCTAAGCCTATTCCAAATCCTAAGAATAATCAAAGATAGGTTCCCATGCCTTCTACACTGTGGAGTATTTGGATGAAAATTATCTGGTTTTTGAATATTTGAGTATCTTGCTGGTAAAGCTACCTTTTTGCTTTTGTTTATTTTTCCAGGCATTGTGAATTAAATCTAAAATCCTATGCATGCTAAGCATGGGTTCTACCACTGAGCTACATACCCATCCCTTTAGAAAATTATACATTTTATCTATGTTTTCAAATTGAATGCAAGGTTGTTTTCTAATTTATAGAATTTCTTTAGTTAGACTGAAATGATATTTTTATTATTATTGTTTCATTCAATCCATAGAGGAAGGATTGTTCTGCTGGATACTGGCTATTTTATTATTCTTTTCAAAATTTCAAATTCTTTTATTATGCTTTTCAAAAACCAGAACTTACACTTATTAATAAATTCCTATTATTTTTGCTTTTTCCCTTGTTCAGTAATATGTGCTCTAAACCTTGTTATCTTTGAATTTTTTTCACAGGCACTTTTCCTTGACTTTTATGCAATACATAGCAAAGTGAAAAATTCCAATAAAATCACTTAATATTTTTTAATGCTACAAAATTGCCCCCAAATTAGTCTTTACTCAAATCTGAGTACCTATGCAAAGCATTCATTTTTTATTGTAACTTTTGATATATTGTGACATTTCTATCTTCCCTGTGGTTTTCTATTTGGTTTTCTCTGCCTCTTCCCATTCTTTTTCTTTTGCTTTTCTTCCCCCTCCTTCTCTTGCTCCTCCACATACCCCTTTCCTTCTGTGACACATAGAACTCTTTAGTCCATCATTTTCTTCCACTGCTTTTCAGCAATGCCATCTCTTTTACTTTCCTTGTGGTGGTTATTCATAAATTGTCAGACAAATAATAAATGTATTTTCCTTGAAAATTCACCATTTAATCAGACTCTTTATAGTTCTAGATAAATAAGGAAATTTTAACACTTCTTCATCAATCCTCCTAAATGCTATTAATTTCTATAATCTCACTTTCCATTGTTAATTAAGAATTATTGTATTCTTATGACTTATTACTGCTAGTACTTTGATAACCATAATAACTATTTTGCAATAAATATTTAGATAGACTACAGTGCTTTGTGAGTTTCTTTGCTCACTTTACTTCTGTCAGAGGCAGGCTTTGATAGAGGGGCAGAAGATATAGGAATATACAAAACAGAGAACGGTGCTATTAAAAGAAAAAGAAATTAAATGATAAGTGAGAAAAAAACATTTTACTTATTTTAGTTCTGTTTCCAACATGACCTTATTACAGCTTACAATTTGAACAGAATAAAAGTGACAGAAGTTTAGTCCTTGTGTAATTTATTTTCAAATTTGACTTTAAAAATTGATAAAAATTTTGTTCTCTGAAATTCCATTATTTTCTGTAATTCTCAAAAAAATTATTAAGAACATGAAAAGAACAGTAATTTTACATATAAATATAAGTAACATACTCACTTCCAATATCTGTTTCAATAGATTTACTGTCTTTAGCATATGGTTTTTGATTATAGAACACTTCTGATTTACAACTATAATTGTGTTTTGGAAGAAGGCCTTTAAATTCCACTTGTCTCTTATTAGATGAGAGATTTACATCATTAGATGTAAAATTACCTGAAATAAAGAATTATTGCATATGAGTACATAAATAAATCATATCTAACTTTCTTTTTTAATCTATATTTATGGTACTATAATATTCATTATCTAGAAAACCAATGCAATTTGTTGAAATAGTAAGTCAAAATTCCTGAAAATGATTTTGCTACACTCAACTTTTAAGGAAATACTTAGCAAGTCTAACTTCATTTCAGTCTAACTTCATTTAATGATGGAAGGAAGCATTGCCTCAGCATTCTCTGTTCAGAACTGAGATTGCACCTTAGTTAGCCTTTGCTTAAACAGACCGTTTCTTAATTGTCCGTCTGTCCTATGTTTGCTCTGGCTATGCTCACATTGCTCGCACTGCAGCCAGGCATCTTCCCTTAACATGGTGATGACAGCAGGCGCTGCACTCTATCCTCTGTGTGTATGCAGATGCACATGTGCATTTGCACACATTTGTCCATCTTGCCAAATGTGCTTGGCAGGTATCTTTATCCACATGGTTAAATTCAAATACACTTAAAAAGCAATGCTGTCTCAATTATTGGTCCCTCAATCCAAACTCAGATTCCTTCCTAGAAGCGGTTTATTATTATTATTGTTGAGTGTTCTTAAAATTCTGTGTGAACTTTCTTGGTGGAAACCCAACAAAGTAAAAGTCTTGAATCTTACAATCCCCTTTCAGTTCTTTCTTTCTACTAGGGTATATGTTTCATCAGTCTTTTAGAAAACTCTTCTCTCATAATCTTGTCAACAATGCCTGGTATATAGAAATTATCTATTAAAATATTTAAATTAACAAACTTTTACTCTTTCAGTATGTACCTTACAGGGTGATTCTCCATTTTGTGAATATGAGCGATATAAATAATACGGTTGTTTGACTTAAAACATACCACAAACCAAATAAATAAATAAATAAAAGGCAAGAGACAGGCAGGGTTGGGGAGAGAAAAAGAATTAAATAATATCTAGAACAACTTTGTACCATAAAAAATTCTCTGACCAATTTTATAGTCTTACCACATTGAAATCTGTATGTAAATTTACTTTTATCACAATCCAAGTAATTATTGTGTTTTGTTTCTTTCCAAGTTAAACAAATCGAAGTATTTGCTGCTTCTTCCAGTGTGCAATCAATTAACTCAAACCTTTTAGGTTCTGTCAAGAAGATATAAAAATAGACTTGATGAACATTTCATAATCTGTAGTATTTCCTAACTGAAGTCCCTAAACTTATATTCATGACAGGATCTAATGAGTATTTAGATAGCTTTTGAAAAAGCCTGATAACTTTCAGGGTTTGGTGCTTCCTGGTTATTTAGTTTATTATTATTTATTTTGGTTTGATTTTATTTTTAATTGACACATAATTGTACTAATTTGTGGTGTGCAATGTGGTGTTTTGATACGTGTATGTGTTGTGTAATAGTAAAGTAAGGGTAGTTATATCTATCACTTCAAACATTTATCATTCTTTATGGAAAACAGTGCTTATTATTTATTAAACACCATACACTTCAGTCGGGTTTCATTGTAACTTATGCTACTTTTAAAAATAAAGCTCAAGTAAATATCTAGATAAAATTGCAATTTTGTGCATTTTAAAAGATTTCATTTGCTTTCTTATTTGTATGTTCATTTTTCTATAAACTCTTTGACTTTTACTAGGACAATTGTTACACAAAATACAGGAATTTTCCCGCTTGAGGAAGGCATTTTTAAATACTGTCATTTTCTGCATTCAGTAATTTTAGGGATAGGAAAAATGAACAAATTAAGTAGAATTTTTTCAAAACATCAGATGTTCAAATGTTAATAAGTTGTTCAATAATCTTCACTTGACCAAATGACATGAAAATTTTTAGGTAACTGTCCAGTCTTTCAATCCCTTTTCCATACGTATTTTGCTAAGAAATGCTTCATCAGAGTAACACCTCAGGTCTTTTCTCTTTCCCAGCAGTGGCTTAGTTTGCAAAACCAGCTTGACCTTCTAACATAATAAAACCCTATTGTGAAATTGTTTTGGTTCTTTCCATACACATCAAATCCTTAATTTAAATATATATGTGTATAGAATATATGTACATATATATAATATATACATATATAATAACTTGAATTAAATAAGAAGAGAAAACTTGTATAAAATCAGCTAGTGGAATAAATCATTTTTAAGTTACATGAACTTTTTGTAACAGAAGTAGAAGGGGTGGTACAGGATATGAAGAGAAGGCTTGTATGACTTCATCATTTTTCCTGGGTTAGGGGAACATACAATTCATCCACTATCTACTTTAATTCCTTCAGCACTATTCTCTCAGCAGACCATTAGAACACACATGCATGAAACTGTGCTGTGTTTATAAATATAGAAATAGAAATAAATTGATATTTACCTGGTGGTACATCTAATTTTAACACTTTAGGTGGATTACATGATGCATGAGATATATTGACAGTGTCATCGAAACATCCCTTTAGGTATTGAAACACTGAGTTACAATTTCGAGGGGTACACAACACATCTTCAATATTCAGCTCTGCCTTATATGATTGATTTTTATTGTCATATGTATAATTCACAGTGATGTTCTCATAACGTTCCTCTGAAAGAAAATAAAAGGTGAGGATTATTCCTTATAAAGAATAATTAAAACTATATTAAATATAAATTCCTTAATGTACATTTTTAAAAATGTCAAATCACTAAAAAAAATCCCCATGAACATAAAATAACAGAAGAAATATATCAGAGGCCTCTATACCACTCTTCAATAGTTCTCTTTACTTTACTTATCAGGGACTTCAGCTTACAAATTTATGTTTGTATGGTTATTGTGTTAATCTCTATCTTCTTAATGGGGCTATAAATTCCATGAAAACTCAGACTAGTTTATTTTGAACACTGACATAAATTCAGGTCAATGCATAATATCTGTCATTAGTAAGAGCTCAATAATTACTTGCTGAATTGATGCACAAATCTGCCAAATTTCCTCTTTTTACTTTATAATTTCCCTTGTTTTCTAAAATGAGTTTATAAATTATGTTTCTCCAAATATGTGTAATGTTAATTAATCATAGCCTAGGCCTTTATTCAATCTTTTATTTATTTATTGATAATAACACACACCTCCTAAACACTTTAATTTAATGTCAACAATTTCCACTGACTGGTAAAACTCTCTTTTCTACCAGTATCAATCGATTCACTCATTTTTATTCAACAAAATTTCTTAAGACTGTGCTATGTCCCAAACACTAGAAATACAAAAGCAAGTCAGACATAATCAACTTTCAGAAGTGTATAGTTGAATGTGGAGATAAACACAGACTCAATCGCAGGAGACAAACGAAGGTTTATAGTAAGATTACACAAGAGTAACCTGTGAGCAAAGACAGAGACATCTAATCATATTTGAGGCATAGGAGAGGATTTCTAGAAAAGATGACTCTGTTTGTGTTTTAAAATATGAACAGGAGATAGAAGAAAAAATACAGGGACCAGAGAATACGGCTGGAGCAGAACTGGAGGCGTAGAGGAAGAGCAGGAGCAGACACAGTGCCAAGAGCATATGTGTTTGCAAAAGCAGTTTCATGTTACTTAAATGAAGAGTGCAGTAGACAATGATACAGGGGAGAGGTTCCCAGAGACCTGAACATAAAAGGTTGCATCACCTAAACAAATGCATGAAAGAAATGTATAAGCTTTGTATAAAGATCAGCATATAGAAAGCTACTGAAGGCAGTGGATTCAGTGGTGAGATTCAGAAGTAAATGTTAAGGATAAACCTGACCATAAAGAAAGTACTTTGCTTCTGCTGGGACATGAGGAAGAAAATGAGATAAGAATGGACAAACTATTACCAAATGTCTGTACTGAGCTGTCCCCTGACCTGGAGAGATACACAGATAAGGGGATAGGCCAAAATGGACTTCTTTTTTTCTTCTTTCCTTCTTGATAAATTTTGAAAGTATTACTCACATATTTATCATATTTTCCCTATCCCAAAGCAAATTTGCTATCATTCCATTTTACAAATAACTACCTATAGTTAAGTGGCTTCATCAAAGTTGTCTAGCAACTTTACAATCTAGGATCTCAAAACCAGGTCTGAATATGAAATTCAACCATCTTGTCACTGAGGAATACTGGCTCTCAAGATCTGGAGCTAGTCACTCATGAGAAATTAGAGCAAGGGAGTTCATCTTGAAGTGTCAGAATGAAGAAGAAAATAATTATAGTGCTATTCCAAACTGATGTAGGCTGCCTCTAAGTAAAAAAACTTACCACATTTTGGTTTAGGTGTAGTCATAGCTGTAATAAAAAAGAAAAGAAAGGAAATTGTTATTATTATTATTATTATATTTAGAATCTAGCTGCTCTAGTCATTTGGGGTAAAGGTGATTTACATTTTAATTCCATAAACTATGAAGTCTATCCTGTTAGGTTAATACAATGCAGAGTTTGCTTTAGCACCATGTTCTGATATCAAACCCCAAATGTCATAAAGTAATGAGCTAGTTCTATAAAATATTTCCATAACTTTATTCACTAAACACAATTGTAATAAAAACAATATCAAGACTCTTTGGTACACATCTGATTGCATTATGATGACGTGGCCAAATAGTCACACTGCCAGAGATATTTTAAAGGTCTTTATCCCCTTTACTAATCTCAACCTGGATTTACATGGCTATAACCTTTATTGAAAGAAGTTTATACTTTGCTTTTAAAAATCATATTATAAATAAGAACTGTGTTATTCTTTAGTTTAACTTTTGTAAACTCTTTAAAAGACTTTTACGAAGAGAAAAAAATAAATTGCTCTCTTAAATTGAGTAGTATATTGTGTGAGCATATGATTTAACTTAAGAGTTGGAAAGAACTATGATACGTGGAAGGTAAGAGATCTCTGCTAGTCTTCTCTCAGAGTTGGAAGAATCTGGAAGAGAATGATGGACTTGCAGACTCTGCTGTTGCTGATCCAGATGTGGCCATTGCTGTGGGCATTCCTCAGGAGCCCCATCCCTTGACCTCCATGCCTACACATTGCTCGCTCAAAACTGCCACCCATCCTCTGCTACCTCCCCATCACTTAGAAAGGAGAGCTCCATTGACAGAATTATTCATTCCCACATTAATATCTAATCCCACTCTTAGAGAAAAAAGTTCTGATAAATATGGTTATTTCTCATACATGTGTTCATAAAGTATACAAATTGTGGAGGATGTGACTGCTACAGTAAGATTATGTCCTGATCTCATCAGTTCTTGCATGCCAAATGGATAAGTGTCTAAACTGCTATTCCACAACCCTTGGGAGTGGAATACTAGATTGAATCTCTCAAAGAAAGCAGCCCTAGGAAGAAGAGGTGGAAGGCCAGGCTGTGAGTACATCCACAGTTGTGGTGATAGTGTGATTGTATGACTGAGAGTAAGGTTGTCACCTGTTGTTGTGATTGGAAGGACCGTGCTTGCTGGCTGGCTCGGACTGGGTGTTTCACTGGCTGTAAGGTTAGAACCTACAAGGAAATGAACAGAAGAATAAAAGTTAATGAGTGTCCTATTAAAGGGTGAGGGAAAAACTCTTTAGTAAAGATAATGTCCTGATCTAGGAATTTTGTTTGAATTGATACTTGCTTGTTTTTGAAATAATAAAATGAACCAAAGACTTTCTATGAAAAATCCTTTTTGATAATTAATATTTCAAGTAATTTGAACTAAATATCATGTAAGTTGATGGTAAACTATGTATTCCCTAGTATTATACTCACCTGATGTGTAATCCTCTTCAAACTATTTTTTTCCTTTCAATGACAACTCTCCTTATTTTTAATACTAAGGGGATTGATTCTCTTTTGTAATATCCATTGCATATTAGACTTTTTTGCACTTTCAGTTTTCACATCAGTCTCATGAAATGAATATTTTTATATCCATTTTCACAGAAAGGAAAATTAATACTCTTAGAATACTAGCAACTTGTCTTAAAATCAGCTAGAAAACTCAAGAAGCTGGATTTGATCCCAGGGCTAGATGACATTAAAGGCTATTATCTATTCTTTTTGCCATGAACCTTTATAATATTAGTAATAAAAATATGTCCAGAGAAAGCTTACTGGTTTAGGGAGGCTGAGACAGGAGAATCGCGAGTTCAAAGCCAGCCTCAGCAATAGCGAGGCGCTAAGCAACTCAGTGAGACTCTGTTTCTACATAAAACACAAAATAGTGCTGGGAATGTGGCTTAGTGGTTGAGTGCCCGAGTTCAATCCCCAGTACCAAAAAAAAAAAAGCTTACTGCTAAATTTCTTGTGCTTAATTTATTATAAAGATGTAAAATTTTATAAATCAGGAAACTTGAAAATAATATTTGGAGTGAAATAAAAGAGATGTACTCAAGTTGCTTCTATTTCATTATCCATAGCCTAAAACACCGGCAGCATCATAGGCAAACCTGAGGAGTTCTCTGTGGTGCTGACGTTGGAGGTGTATGCAGGCAAGACAGCAGAGCTGTTGTGTGTAGGTCTGAGGGTGACTGTTAGGTTGAAGGCTGTGTTTGCAGGAAAGGTGCTGAATAGTCTCCTCCTGTCAGGGACACCTGCAATCAGAAGGGCCATCAGCACTGTCACTCAATCCTATCACACAAGGGCGGTAGCCAGATAGCCAACATAAATACAATTACTGAAGCTAAGGCAGAGCAGGAGCATTCGAGCATATCTGCTGTATCACAATATATGCATTCTGCAAAACTGTACTAAAAATACAAGGGCTTATGGGAAAGATGAATTTTAGGTGCAGCCAACTGGTAACCTATGCAGCTTTGTAATCAGACCACAAATTAAAAAATAGTTGGAGCCCCAAGAAGTAGCTTGAAGAGCACAGAGAGACCAAGCTTTTTAGTTGAGAGCTGCCATAGGCAATACTGAAAATATGTCAGAGCAGCAGAGAGAGATGCTGCCTTGGTGGTGTGGATACCATTAAGACTAAAGTGAAACTTGGCCTATAAAAGACTGTGTTCAGGTTGGCACAGGAGGAAGTAGGGCCTGGCACCTGCTGAGAGCCTCCCATGGGTGCACCTCTCAAGGGAAGGATCCTTGAGTGCAGGTGCTTTGTTTTAATTTTCTTACAATAGAGACAATGAGCTCCAGCCTATGCAGTAGCTGAGCTTAGAGTTCTTTATGGCTGAAGATTACAATTTTACCTTGGATAGGTTCCCTTGCCAGGAAAATATCAAATTGGTTTGAAACCAATAAATTCTACTTTATACTGACATAATTCTCTTATTTTCTAATGATAGATGAACTAATCAGTATAGAATCTAGTGTTATAGAAGCTGCACATTGTACTTCATTAAGACTTTTCCTTGTCAGGTTTCAAAGCACTTAATGTACATTACAGTCTTCCCCCAGATGTCACACTCAGAATTACAATGTGACTGGTGCTATGCTAATTGTCATGGGGAAAGCAAAAGAAACATGAACTCTTCCCTATTCCAGAGTTTGGTTATTTCAGTCAGGATGCCTGAAGTCATCAGTTTAATAATATGAAACTACACTCCTTTGCAGTGAGACTCTGCATTTTGGCAGTGATACACATATGCAGGTTCTGCGAACAGCTTTAACGTACGTATGCAGGCATCTTCCAATTGCAATTGGATTGCAGTACCTAATTTAACACGCTCCTTCTTTTGGAATTGGAAATTCACCTCCCTTCTAATTGAATTTGGTTTCTTAGCTCAGTTTTTAAAATCTACTAAACATGCACATTAACTAAATCACCAAAGAAAGAGAATAAAGTAAACATCAATTCATCAATTCTGGATCCCATAAAGGGGTCCAAAAGAATAAGTAGAAGAGCAGGAAAGTTTATTTATTTATAGTTTTAAAATTCATTGAGACTTAGAACTAGCATTCTGCATAGGTTTAAAGCAACCAGGTTTGTCTTTAGCCTTCTTCCACCTTCCTTCCTCCTCTTCTCTCACCTACCTCTTCTTTCCTCCCATGCAACCAGTCCCCACACTGTCCTGAGGTTCCCCCAGTTTTCACCTTCTCCAGAGCCCCTGCTTTCCCTCCTTATTTGAAAACCACATTTCCCTCCTTAGATAGGTAATCTCAGCCACAGTTTAGGAATGGCATTACTGTTTTAATCAGGTGGATTCCTCATAATAGACCTTTAATTAGTGGAATTAGCCTCCATGAGAGGAAGAATTCTTTGATTAGAGCAGAGTAGATGAGTTTGTATGACAACCAGTCTCTGGGGCTCAGTTTTCTTTGGCTGTTTTACAATTTCTTCCCCTCCACAACTTCTGGGTCTATGGATTTGCTAGAAACGCCAAATATTCTACTATGGTTCCCATGGCCCCTGGCGTAAATGGAATGCAGCTGGAGGCGAGGACAGCTCTTTTAGTTGCTTATCGTGTGTAGGTTTCCTGTAATACTTTCATGCCAAGAGGATAGCATTAATCTTTCAAAATAAATAATTATGTTTTTTATGTGTTTAGCTTCTATGTTTGATTCATACCAAGCAGCACTACTTTACCTGCCAGCCACCTAGGCCTCCACTTATATCTTTAACATCCAATTACTCAGGTCACTCAATTTACATATGTGAGTGTGTGGATTATGACCTAAGAAGGGGCATGCTTGCTTTATCTGTGAAAAATGGCACCATGAAGTGATTTAGATACTACTTTTGGAAAGACAAGGGAGAGAACGCTTTGTGTTGTTATGAATATAGAGATGCTTAATATGAAAGAATCTGGAGAATTGAATGAAAAATACAAACAGGTATTTCTTTTTTCTTAGTTTTTAAATAATAATTTCTTTCTTTATGCTTTTCATTGATAACAAGCAATCACCAATTCTTCACTATCATTTGTGGATTTGAGAATTTAAAGACTCATTATTCTTTATTACTATCAAAAAGGTTTCACTATACAATAACTGCCTAAAATAGATAGAAATACAGCATATCATGAATAACTAGTTCTTCCCAAGCACGTTTCTGCTGTAGCCTCAATCCTCATTCTTCTATTATTTCATATCTGTTAGTATGGTCTTTTGTATGTGGTTTCATATCCTAAGGGTAATTACGAAATTCCAAATTTATCAACTAGCAAGTATTCTACGTTGAACAAGTGGCTGGATTTTCTCACACTCTTCTTAAATACAGGAAATTGTCGTGTACTCTTCATATTTGCACAAGTCTAAAAGACCCGCAAACCTGAAGTATCTTGCCCGCCCAAAGCAGTCGTAGGCACAGCCATGGGGCTAGATGATTGAGAGTCAGCTCCTCTGGTAAAGGACACCTGTGAGGTGGTGTGCGTGGGAGGGTGAGGCGTCTGTGGGGATACATCACCTAGGCAAGAAAGTGAGATCACTCATCAGTTATCCCCACTGCAGGAGAAAATCCAAACACTAAAAGACTAACAAGGAGCAAGTTGCCATTACATGTTACCAAACTGTGAGGTGACCCAATCTATTAAAATGTGCCTGCCAGTTTTGAAGTTCACCTGGTAGGAAATGGCACCTGAGTTCCCTGTTTCCAGATTCCTGGGGGCTCCCTGGGCTAGGGGCAGGCTAAGAGGATTCACTGTTCCAGATGGCTTATGTGACTTCCAAATCACTACGATCTTTTCAAATTCTCTTTCAACTACAAACTGAATGCTGGAGTACTTTCTTGTGGGCAGAATAAGAATAGACTCCTCCAATAAACTAATATCTTTTATGAATCACAAAGAAGAAATGAAAAAATGGACAAGCCATGTAGCAGGCATCTAATTAATATATACAATGTCCAAAAAGTATAGGAAAAAACGCTCATCATTATGACAAACAAATGTAAATCAACATCAAGTATTTTTAACTACTATATTGGCAGTTCTAACAAATTAATAATATTTAGTGCTAGGAGAAGTACAGAACCAGTTAAACAAGTGTGTGCTTATATGCACATGTACACATACACACTCAGGTAACCATAGTTTGCACATGTTGCAACTATTTTGAATGGTGCATATTACATCATTGGAAGAGTGGATTGAAGGATTTTTCCTTGAGTTTATCAGTGAGCAAGAAACAATTGGCTACATTCTAAAATATAAATCAATCATAATCATAAATCAAATAGTGTATATAGAATTTGTTGCAGCAGATAACTGAAATATCACCCAATGGCAAGTTTATTTTCTATATAATAAAATGTGCCCTTTTATTAGAAAACAGAAGAAACTTTTCCAAGCAAAATTCACCATCAAAATAAATTAGTATTTTAAGATTGATTATCCTTGTTTCTAATCCATTCCATTTTAAACCTGTTTTTGATATGCTCTCTCTGTAAATCTATGACTGTAATTTGTTCAGGTCAACAAGATAATAAGTGGGAATAAAGAGTCAGAAGTGTTTCATATGTGTGATTTTTAGTGTGTTTGTGAAGTGAAACGTGGAACCTTTAATATGGCAGACTCTGTGTGACATGACTCAGGCAATAACAACTTAGAATGAAATATTCCACCTAGCTTCAGCAACTCTATACTTACACTGCTTTTGTAGAAATATCAGGCATTGAGTTTGGATGTTTAGATAGGTTCTAGCCACCTCTCTGCTATTGGTGGCAGGAAGAAATGGAATAAAGATTAAATATACAGCCAGTAATTGCTGAAAAAGCATTATCTGTTTATTTAATGGCTTTTTAATATATTCCATCAGTATTGTACTCAAAACACTGTAATATACTCTAATCAAAGTTTCTATGACTGTCTTATATGTTTGTTTTACAAGTTAAGATAAATGGCATTACTAAACAGTCACATAGCTTAGTCTCTTATCAGACTATGTCTACAAATCCATTTGCTTAAGAAAATGACACCTAGCACATTATTTCAGAAATGCATGGACAACCATCCTGTCGGTAGATTATGTACTGAATACACTGGCAGACAACGTTGACCGTAAAGTGAGCTGGAATCATTGATATGTCAGTGTTCTAAGAAGCAAAAATACTTCTCACATCAATCTGATATTTTGCTATGAATGTGGCTGTCTTACCTTCAATTCCACTATTAGGTCTTACAACTTGGATTAATTTTAAATAAATTTTAAATAATGCAAATATTTCTGGGAGAAACCCACATAACAAAACTAAGGTAACAATCCTCAGAGTGGATCTTTAAAAATAAATTGTTAATAGAGGAACACTGGACGCGACATGGGGGAGGCGGGGGGCAGGAAAGGGGAATGGGTATAGTAAAGATGGTTGATAAAATATA
>PVHX01004000.1:60286-133349 GCA_004024805.1 Geosciurus inauris
ATATATATATATATATATATATATATATATACTGTTCATTGAAAGTGCATATAAAGGTGTTTAATATGAAGAATTTAATCTGCTTATAATTTTGTGCAAAGTTAGAAAAATTATGATTGTAACAATTTTTTCTATTTGCCTCAACAAATGTTTTCAGTGAACAGTGTGTATAGCTTCTGAAAATTTGTTTTTTTCTGTTATGTTTGATAACATGTATTAAAATGCAATTTTTGAGAAATAAATAAATAAAAGAATAAAAATAAAAAATAAAAATAAATTGTTTATTTTCAATAACTTTCTGATAATATGCACATGGAATGGAACAAAGAAATGGGAAGATTCTACTTTTGCTCTGATAAGGAGTTCTGACCTGTCCTAGGCTGCAGCAAACCTGCATGAGGAGAAGTGGAGGGAATGATGCTGAATGTGGAGATGGAGGACACTGGAGCAACTTTCCCCTCCTGATTTTACTTAGGGTCTTTCCTCCCTCCGTTTCCCTCTCCCTAATGGCACACATACATGACTTTAGCCAACCAATATTTTCTAGGCACCTAATATTTCCTATGTTTTATGCACTTGGATAAAGTAATCCTTAGAAACTGCACACATCATTTGAAGAGAAGCTGTTTGATCACTTTAGAATTTTTTTTAAAAGATAAATTTTCCCATAATGTATTTCAGTTAAAAACATTTCTGCATCAACCTGTCATAGCAAAAACATTAGCATCATCCAAAGGGTCCAGGGAGGCTTGGTTGAAGGATCACCTGGACTAGGAAGAGATGTGGTCTCTGAGGAGTCATTTTCTCTTTCAGAGATGCTTGAGAGTGAGAGTGTAGTGGTGAGAGCAGGTAAGGGGACACTTGTAGGCAGAATACTGGAATTTTCTGTGGTGTTCAGTCCTGCTGAAATGGGAGATGGAAGAAAGAGGAAATAAATACATGAATCATCCAGAAACACATAATCACTTGAGTATACCAACTCTCCAGTCCATCATACTGGGTATGCCATGCCCACTACACATATGTGACATAGACATGTTCTGGGTGCAAATACAGGTGCATGCAGAAATACAATCTGCAGACTTAGATAATAAATCAAGCACAAAATAGTAGCTAGATATAGAAGTGCAGAAAATGGTCTTGAAAACATCTATCTTTTGCTGTCTTCCCATTCAATTTCTAGTTTTTTTAAACCATTTGGGTTTAGAAGGATGGAGAACAATGAGTAAAGATGTTTAAAGGAAATTTTTAAAGACTTTCAGATGAAGAAAATAAGGAGAAAGATAAAGTCAGAAAAAGATTATCAGGAAAGGCAAGATTCCAAGAGGAAAAAGGAAAAGGAAAGACAAAAATTCTAGATACACACAGATTTTTTAAAAAAATAAATTAAATGTAACCAAAGCCAAAGAAGTATTGATAAAGGACTGGAAAACAAAACTCACAAATAGATATATAAATGACCCACATCTATGAAAATGTCAAAATGTCTTTAACTTATGATAACAAAAGAAACACAATGTAAAATGCTGAATTAATGTTCTCCATAGTTCAAATTCACTTTAAAAAGAAGAGAAACGTGACAGAATGTATTCTAGAAGAAAGAGTTATCCGCACAATATGAGACAGAATGTGCTATAGAAGGTACATAGGTAGAATATCTTATTTAGACTTCCAGGTTGGTGGCCAGCTGGTGTTAGTTTTTTCTGATGCATTTAAGTCATGATCTACAGGTTTATGAATAGTTGGCATAGTGCTAGAAGAATAAGAATTGGGGATTTAGTTCACAGTCTTTAGATAGCCATTGGAGTGATGTCTTTAAGGGGGATGTAATGAAGAAGCATTTGAATTTAGATCAAACTTTTTGAGAATTGGAAAATTAACACATAACAAGGCTGAAGGCAGAGAAAAAAATCATAGGACTACAGGAAAGCAAATGAGAGACAGGATATCCTTGTGAGGAAAACGGCATCCCAAAAGAAAACAGAGGAAAGGGTCCATGAAACACTTAGGAAGTAGCCATCAAGATTGGGTAAATGTTTGGGAGCAAGAATTGAGGAGACTGGTAAAGAAAGCACTCATACTGATAGTTTATACAAGTGAGTTACAGTGGGTAGGTCATGGAGAATTTCATTGTGCTAAAAAAGAAAGAAAAATCAAGTGAAAGAAGAGAATTTGATAAGCTTGAGATTCCATGTAAAATTGTTCAGTAGCAATTGAGTTTTGTTGATGAACTTTGGACACAGAGGTTGGTAGCTCAAGATATATCTAGACAAGTACTATGGTTCAGCATGTAGATGGATATTGTAGCTATGGAGTGAAGGAGATCCTCAAAGCTGTATGAAAAAATGAGAATCTCCAAAATAGAGTCCTGAAGTTAAGTGAAAATTAAGAAGAAGGCTAGCAAAACTAATCAATTATTCCTTACAGGAGGAAAACTGAAGCCAACGAGTTAAGGGTGGAATGTGTTTCAGGAAGAAAATCGTCAAAGTCAAGTAACATAGGGATCTACTTGGCACAGTTGGATTAAACATCTAGGTTGTGAGCTTGCTGTGAAGAGCAGCTTTATTTGCACAATAGAAGCTTACATTCAATCTAGAGTAAGGAGAGATGTATTCATCCTATTTTACTGAATGAGTATCAAGAAGAACCTAAAGTTCTTTTCCAAATGATATCTAACTAAGGTTGTGAAAGTGAGTCAAACATCAAATGGAATGAGGGATTGGATAGTATTTAAGTTGTCTTCCTGCCATGAGATTTCATTTTCTGAGGACAAACTAATCTGAAAATATCTCTCCCCTCAAAGGTGCCATCAGAGGGATATGACCACAGAATTCATCAACAAAACTCAATGGCTTAGGCCTAAGAATTGTGGGGGACATATGCAAGGGCATGCCACAAAATGGCGCCGAGCTACCAGCTCAGGCCTGACCACGCTGCCCTGGGAGAGCCATCACCTCGCTCTTATTGGCTGACCTCTGCTTCCGTGCTCGTGGACAAGACATGGACAATGGATACTCTCCTATCTAAGTGCCCCTGTACATCCCACTTCCGCATTCTTTGCTCAGAAACAGGACGCCTACCCCCTCCTCTATATAAGCCTGTATCTCTCCTCAGTAAATCAGTTCCTGCTTAAGACAGAACTGTCCGGCTCAGGCGTGGTAATTGCGTGCCGGACGACTTTACCATTCTCAGCCGTCGTGTCGGGGACTCCTGGGGATCCCCTCTCCCCGCTGGCCGAGGGGGGAGACTGATACCTGGCCGGGAGGATCCCGACAAGAATGAAATGTGTTTTATGCACATATACTGGTGGTATATGTGTATAACTGATGAGTAATGTATAATTATTAAAATATGCATTTTATTATGATATTTATCTACTTTTTCTTGATCATTCATTGTGAAGTACTGTCATGCATTGCTTGGCAATGAGCACATTCTCTGAGAAATGCATCATTAGGTGATTTCATCTTTGTGAAACACCAGAGAGTATACGTTCACAATTTAATATCGCCATAGCATCACTAGGTGATAAAATCTCATGGGGCCACTGTTGTATATGTGGTCCATTGTGGACCAAAACACACACAACGTTATGTGGCATATGACTTCATTATTTTATATAGATGATTGGTGAATTTTTCCCTCTTCTTGTTTAGTGATCTTTTATCATTCTATTCCACATAAATTATTGTTATTTTTATTTTTCTGTTAACTGCCTTTCCTCTCCTCTCATTCATACTTCTTCCTCTTAACTTCTTAGAATTCTGTTGGTTTGCAAAGGAAGTAATAAGAAAAAAATAAACTATTAGTATAGCAGTAACTAATAACTCTCATGTAGTAAATGAATAGAAAAATAGCCCTCATATTTATGGTAAAGAATACAGTATATCACTAAATCTAAAACATCCAAGTTGCTTTGAGTATATAAATACATTTCAGACAACATACTTCTCTTTATCTGAGAAAGAGATGAGCTTTTAAATGTCTTAAATTATTTTTATTCGCTTCTTCTTACTATCAACATGTAACTCCTTGAAACCTGAAATGAGTTGATTTGGTTCAGTTGGGTTCAAGAATTATTCATTGTTTTGCTGCCATGCTATCACACATGAGGGTTGAATGTGACAAAGGGTGTGGTCCTTGCCCTGGAAAAGTTTATACTCCATAAGACATAACACTCAGTAGCCTACAAAGATACTTAATTCATGGATGAACCTGATTCAGACTAATGACTAAAATTCCATCTATAGGAGATGAGCAAGCATTGTAAGAGGAAGAGCAGCACCCATAGCTAAAGAGTTTTACAGAGAGTAAGTAGTCGATAAGTTAATTGCTGAATGACTTTGAACATGAGTAAATTCAGGGGAGAAATCAAACAGAGCTGAATATAACAGCTTTGGGAGAAAAGGTGAGGAGCAAACTTTAGTGGCTCTGATAAGAATATTTAATTTTTTCCTGACAGTGATACAAGCCATCAGATCAATGAATATAGAGAAGAAATCAAATAGTAAATCTGATAACAGAGAAAAGAGGAATCAGTGGACATGCCCCAGCTCCATCACTTATTTCACAGATCACTAACTAGAATTTAGGGTCTGACTTGTTAGCTTGCTGCCACTGAAATATGTAGCATAAAGATACAGAGTATTGTATAAAAGGAAAATACAAACAGTTATGTTTACTATGAAAGTGAGAAAATGAATTCTGGGACAATGTGTAGTTATTTTTTTAAATAAAAGCTTTTTGAATATTAGAGTGAATATATTAGATATGCTTGCAGGTAGTATATTGTTCACTAGACCCCATCTGTGTTAAATATCTCAGAAAAATGAATTTAATTCCAAGTGGCTCAAATGCAATGCAATTTTAAAAGAAAACTATGTAATATACAGCATTTTAATCAAAGTGCAGAGAAGGAGGATGAAGTAAATTACTGAAATAGAGATTTACCTTTTTTAAAGAACAATCCAGAAATGGTATCATGTTATTATTATTAGTTGTTAATAGTTACTGAATGCTTAATGGGTACTAGGCCCTATATTAAGCCCTTTGCTTGTATTTTTTATCTTAAGCATTGCCGAAGCTCAGAAAGCTCAAGTGTCTTTGCAAGGCTAGTGCACACTAGCCCAGGCTGGAGTCTGAGCCTGTCCAATTCTATATGCCACACTCTCAATCTCAGGCCTCCCTCCCCGCTCATCAATCTCTCCTCACAGGCTTTCTTCTTCATCTGGACTTCATAGCAAGGAAGATCCTTTAACACTGCCTTAGGTTCTATAGAGAATGTGTTTATTAATAGTTTATAAGTTAATTTAAGAAAGCATTTCAATTAAGATTTTCCTTCAGAGTAAATTACTAGTAATATTAAAAATGCTAAAATAACTTTGACCCTGAAAGTAGACATTCAGATTAAATCATAATTTGCTGAGTGAATGCTCTAAACATGATGCAGGAAAAAATTAGGGAAAATTCAGAGGTCTATCAAATTCATTTATTATAGGATATTGTTATAACCAGAAAGTCAACAAAACTATAGTGAAAAACACAAGTATTCAAAAACATTACAATCTATAAGCCTCTTGTTTAACTAAGCAGAGGTTCTGAAGCTTGAAAATAGAATCACATATATTTTTGGCATAATTATGGTTCTACACTCAATATTTCCCTAAATCCTTTAATCTTTTATGCAAAAAGAAACAAACTAACATCCCTGGAAAACAACAGAATTCCTAAAGATCTATCACATTTTCCTTTCTTTGTTCATGTGTGCTTTCCATGAAGGTTTCTCAAATTGAACATACATTTACATGTGTAGTCATTTATCTCTGAAAGCAATTTTAAATTCCTCCACCAACTGGCTATATTAAAATACTGTAGCTTATGCATTTTTTAAATTTTATTTATATGATGTTTCAAGCTTGCACTTATACAACTGTACCTACACACACACACACACACACATACACACACACACCTTTCATCTTTTTGAAATAAAATTTCAAGACTTCAGCATTACCTTAGACTCAACATAAAACCAAAATCATTTATTCTTATGATGACAAAATCCCTCCAAGCATATTATCAGTATTAATAAGACTTTTATTCAACATGATACATGACATGAAAAATTTTAACTACTCAAAAAATCTCATAGAATCACTCCAAATTTTTTTAAATTGAAAAATCACTCCAAAATTCAAACCAAAGCCCTTTGAAGCTGTATCAGCAGTGCAATTGAAAGAAGACATTAATTTTCATAGTCCATATCCATTTGAATACCTAAATGTACAGTCTTTCTAAACTTTTTTTTTAAAAATCACAAAAATTTACAAATCTCAAAATAGGAGCACAAAGACGACCTACACAGATAGCCTGGTTAAAATACCTAATATCTGAGGGGCAGTTCTCCCCTAAATCATCTCTTAACTTATATAAAGGCAATCAGTGCACAAGAAAATACTTCTGTGGAGATGGTCTCTGCATATGAAATGAGGTAGAAAATAATTGACATTGCTTAGATACTTAGAGAAAACTATTCTGCCAAATGTCTATACTAATTCTTCAATGCCTCTGTCACATTTTGAAATTCTTCCTAAGTTACATGAGCAACAACTTTCTGATTCATTTCATGTATGCAGACATCAGAATATTGCTGAAATCATAGGTAGAAGCACCTGGGATGAATCTTCATTGTTAAAGAAAATGACCTAAAAAGATCGGTTGTGTGAGATATTTAATTATTTCACCATCTATCCATTTAGCTGCAGTATATGATCACAGATTAATCTGGTTGGGCAATCAAAGCAAATGAGATAATTTAGTTATCTCAGTTGTTTGACATATTATACAGCGCTATGCTCTCTATACCCTAGCTCCTGAATTACCTAAAGTAACAATCTACTGTTACTAAAGTCAAATAGACCTGGTGAAAAAACAGAATTTTTGCATAAAGTACTTAATAAACAATGCATGATAAATACATATCAAATACTAGATTATATTAATAAAATAGGATTATGATGTATGCAAACTTTATATATGAGCAATATTGTGAAGGGATAAAGAAAAATATATAAAATAGTAGGAATTAAGTGAGCACATGTCAAAATGTGTGACAGTAAAGAGAAAGCATCAATTTTTCTAAAAGAATGAATTGCATGGAGTTTTCCTTTGAATTCTATAAATCATTAATAAATATAATAAACTAGAGTACAGTCGTATTCTAAGTGTTTCTATTAATTACAGAAATACTTTGGCTTTAACTTTCTGGGGACACAGTGTTCTACACTTTTTGTTTCACAAGTGCCCTGTGTCTTCATTACGTAGGGAAAGCAATATTTAGTAATATTGCAGTAGGTGGCACCATAGCACCAAAAATCTGTAAATCATCTAACCCAGCGCTCTTTTCCCCATTATAATCCTGTTGTGAATCACCAACGGAATTGACTAGATACATTAAACAGATGAAAATGTAGATAACAGAATACTTGATCTTCAAAGCAGTGTTATTCTAACACATGTATTGTTACTGAATTTAACTTTCCCAATATGTTTCTTTTACAACTCAAAATGTTTAAATGATTGCAAATCAAAGTTGCCTTGAAGTCACACCCTTAAGTCCCCGATCAGAGATTTCAGCAAGAACCAGGAATCAATTGGAGTGGAATGGCATTTCAAAAGACATACTTGGGCTTTAAATACCACCCTTTCCACCTTGCTTCCAAAAATAAATAAATAAAATAAACGGAACACTATTTCCAAGGGGATTCAAGCCTGTCTAGTTGGCAAATCGAAGAGAAGTACAAGGACAGAAAGGTGAAACAGAATAGATGAAATAAATGCTTATTCTAAGTATTGGCCTAAAAGGAACGGAGGCGAGCTCTGAAGGTGTAGAACACATACTTGACCTCCAAAAGCATAATGGCCATGCAAAGTGGAAAAACTAAATAAAGAAATAAGGGTTGGCTAGAACTGATCGCCCAGCTTTCCTTTCTTTGAATGCCATGATAATAATAAATTATATAAATAAAGATTCTACTTTTATTTACTCTGTAAACCTGGCATATGATCCACAGATAATAAATCCAACAATTGAATCAGATTAATAAGTATTGATAGGACAAGAATCCTGTGCACATAACAAGCTATTATCAAGATTTCAGAGAATCAGAGGAAGTAGCCTTTCCTTCATCCATTATCTTGTCAGAAAATAAAACAATGATAGACATAGCTCACTGAAATATTTCTATGTATCAGACACTATGCACAACTCTTCCTCTATGTGTGCATGTGTGTGTGTGTGTGTTTTTAAGTTAATCATGTAGGTAAGCCATCCCAGCAATTATTTTACACATTTTGCAGGGAATTAAACTGATAATTAAAGGACTTTAGCAAATTGCACACAGTCATACAGAGGAAGTGTAAGATTTGAAGTAGTGTCTGATTAGCAATAATTTTCTTATTCTTTAGACAGACTAAATGTTAAAACAGTAGTTATATTATTATTATGTTTGGAATCTTTTGTGTAAAATAGTTGCTGTCTATTGGCAGAAAATAATTCAGAGATTTCTACTCATAGAAACAGGATTCTAATGGTATGTATTGACAGGGGTTCATCTGATAGATAAGGAAACTAAGGATGCAAGAGCTTATGCCTTCCTGATTTCATTCAATAGAGTTCAAGCTGATGAATTTATAAGCTTCATCAAGGTCCATAAATTTTCAAACTAATTTTTCAGTCCTCACTCATAAATACAGATAGACATCCAAGAAACATTAGACCAAAGCCTAGCACAAGAATCAAGATAAACACAGGTGGAACTTGGCAGAAACAGACGATGAACAGAAAAATTATAAAACCAACTATAATGCATGCTGTCAGAAATGAGATGACATTGCATCCATGAACAAAGAACAAGAGCTTAAAAAGAGCAGCATTTCAACATCAAGATCAATTGGACACTGGCTAAAATCTTAAAGAGCAAAACAAAAAAACCGTACAACAAAAAAGTTACCATTTACATATGGCACAACATTATAAAGTGTTTGTGTTTGTTTCTGCAATGCAGGAAACAAAGGTGGGAAATGGGGTGGCAGAAAAGAACTTATCTCTACTATCAGACTTGAAGTAATTATCTAAACCTTCAAACACTTTTTAAATAAAAATACAAATAATAAAGAAAAATATCAGCATGGAAGACAGAGTTA
This sequence comes from Geosciurus inauris, assembly GCA_004024805.1. Classification (NCBI taxonomy): domain Eukaryota; kingdom Metazoa; phylum Chordata; class Mammalia; order Rodentia; family Sciuridae; genus Geosciurus; species Geosciurus inauris. The sequence goes on from PVHX01004000.1 coordinate 69,491, forward strand.
GGGATAAAGAGGACTAATGTTTAGGGCCTTGGGGTAAATAAAGTCAAATAATTTATTATTTTTAAATATAGCAATCATGTCTGTCTCTCTCCCAAAGTATTTTCATGCATAATATCATAAGTATTATTTTTTACTTGTGAGTCAATTTGAGTATGCACACACACAAACCTAGAAAACTAGTCATGCACTTACAGATCTTTTATATTTGGCTTACAACACCATGTTATAAATTTTAGACATGTTGATTAACTAAGAAAATGATGGCATAAATTTAATGAAGACTAGATGACCAGGTATGAAAAAGTAGTTATGTTCCCTTTTTTGTATCTTACAATATCTATAATTCAAGGGGAATCTAAATTATCACTTCTTGTATGCTAATGGGGAAACAGGTCTTTGATTTAGATTCACATGTCTTAAAAAGTCCCAAAGTCAAATACTTTAAAAAGTAATTCTACCTACCCTTTGGAAAGATTCATAAATTGCAGTAGCATATTAAAGGCATAGGGAAGTTTATGTAGTTTTCTTTAACCCACGATCTCCCAAAAGTTTTGGCCACAAACCACATACTCATAGAACATGCACCATGGAATTGCAGTGTTCCTTAGAACACAGCTTATGAAATTCTCGTTTGTATCAGTTATGTAGTATGTTGATATTATAATCCTGATTAAAGCAAAATATCAATCTTCTATTGCATTAATCCTGGCTAAGCATCAAATTGAAAGTACAGATTACTGGACTCCACTTCTGGAAATTCTGATTGAGTAAATTTATGGTGTGAAGTGAACCATGTTGTTTTTTTCTTAAACTTCAGTGATTATAATGGGGAACAAGGGTTAAGAAAAACTGGTAAAGATGTTTCCTTAACCATATACTTTTTTAAAAAACCTATGTGGTCTTTTAAAACAGTTCCCAGAATATTTTAATTTCCATATTGTCTTTTTTATTCGTACAAAAATTTCTTGTTCTTATTTCTCTAAATCTGAGGATATATACTTTATTTATATATTCCACTTCAGATAGCAAAAACCATTAATTGTACTAGTCTTTTAATATGGTTTTGTGGCTCTTCACGTCCTCTAGAATAGGCTAAGTTCATAGTCAAAGAAATACAAAGAACCACCAAAGGACCTTTATACAAGTGGTGAAATTGTCTGATCAATGTCTTTATTACTGTTAATAATAGTTACTGTTCAATAAGCAGCTACCAGATGGATGACATTGTGCTAAATAACATTACATATTATTTTACATAGTTATTATAGGACTCCTACAGAGAAGATAGCATTGTTTGTTTTTTTATAGACGAAGGGTCAAGAACATAAATAAATACGAGCAAGGCTAAAGAACTCACAGGAAACTAAGTTTAGATTTCAATGCAGATCATATGTATCATATCATACGCCCATGTGTGTTCAACCATATTGTGCTATAGGGAAAAAGACTTAGGGCTAAATTCAGTCCTTGTGCCAAATAGCTATGAGGGACTCAACAATAAGTAAAAAACCATGTATGAACATCGTTCAAACTATCACACATTAAAACTTATTGTTAAAGAGCACAAACTTCAAGATGGTGACTGTGGAAGAGAGATGTTCTTTTTATTTAGAATAAAAGGGGAAGAAAAAGTGAATAGGTTTGCCTGTGACAAAATAAAGCAATGACATGAACTTGTGTGTCCCTCGTGCTTTTATCCAGATCATCAAGGAAGGAATAGCAGTAAAACATGCTTGAAAATGTGTTGCTCTCCTCACGCCCATGCTTTAAAATAAAACAAAAACAACAAAAAACCTCTGCTGACAAAACTTGTAACAAGGAACAAGGTGAGGGGGTGCACAAGTGAGGAGGGTGAGGGGGCATTCGTCTCATCTAGTTCTGCTTAAGACTATTCACAATGGCACCCACAAACCAGGAGGGAGATTAAAATTATACTACTTGTGTACATGTAGACTAAATACAAGACAATAAAAAACAAGCAGAAAATGAGTGCTAGGTTATTGAGAGACCCCCTAACAAACCAGTCTCCAAATCACCCATAGCATCAAAGGTCCATCAACCTTGCACCATTTGCAGCCCTCCAATCCCCCAAAGCTGAGGATAATTCAGCAAAGACTGATAAATACACCACCAATGTCTTCTCATTCCCTCTTCATACAAACGCTGAACAGCAAAACTTGAGTTACTTTCAAAATCATTAAAGAAATCTGGCATAATGGGAAAAGCTACATTTTGAAAGAGAAGAGGTTTTCAGTGTGTTCTCACAGACTGTTGTTTGCACAGCTAAAAGCTCACAGCAGTGTCTTTACTGCCCTTGTGGTTTCTCCTCCTCGCAAACTTCTGTTTTTCTTATTCTAAGTCTTTATAGGAAAGGAAGAGGTGCAGCTCATGCGGTTAAGCACACAAGCGCTTCCAAATGGTGCAACTGGTTGCCATAGCACTAGCATAATCAGCCCTATCTCAGGGTAAAAACCACAACTTCTCTAGTTTGTGTAGAAGCTGCCTGCTTATACATTTAACTGCTGCATAATACGGAATTTCAGGTCGCTTTGGTTTTGCTTCAATGAAAATATATTTTAAAAACAAGGTTAATTTTTATTGTGATTTGTTATGTTTTAGGAGCACTTCATTTTGAAAAGCACTCACAAATGATATTTTTTTAAAATATTTTTTTAGTTGTAGATGGACACAATGTCTTTATTGTATTGCTTTGTATGTGGTGCTAAGGATCGAACCCAGGGCCTCATGCATGCGAGGCAAGCACTCTACCACTGAGCTACAATCCCAGCCCCCACAAATGATATTTTAATGAGAAAAAATGTTAAACTCCATTTAAACTTCAATAATGTCAAAAAATCACCCTTTCTTTGGTCAGCAATCAGATTTTACCAGTTAGTTGCATAATGAATCTTGGAGAAAATAGATTATAAAGAAAAAAGTAAGGTGCTGGTGTTTGTGAATTGAATTCATATTCTTTTTACCTCAAAATCATGAAATGATAAAATATAATCAAGGGAAGGATTTCTCATATTTATGCAGTCTTCTAACATCTTATATGAAATATTACTTTACTGTTAGACAAATATCACATTGCACTCTTTGCAAGTAAATGTACTGAGCTACACAGTAGTTAAGCAACTTCCTTAATATGGAATTGGACAGTCTCATGAAAGGCAATGCCAGAATAAGCAGCCATGCGTAGGTACCTTTCTCTGCCATGCCACATTAACTAATATCCTTTTGCCTTGGTTGGTAACAATTTTCCATGCTGAATATTTCTACCAATTGTCTTATGTTTTGATTAAATCAACATTTCATGATACAGAAAATATTAAAATAATATATAAACATTCATAAATAAGTCTTAGAAGGTATCATGAGAACATTTTCATTTATGTTTTTCATTGCTCCAAACATATTGGGGTAGTTCTGGCTACATCAGAAAAGCATTTTTCTGTGTTGAGGGGAAAAAAAAAAAGACATTGAATACCTACAATCCGATACATTATCTTATATAATCCTGGTAATATCCCTATGTGATAAATATTATTACTTTTGTTTTATAAGTGGTGAAAGACAGACCTTTCAAGTAAACTGCTTCAAACACAGAGTAAGTAAGAGTGCAATACTTCAATCCCAGCTCAATCAGAACCCAAACTCCAGCACTTCCTGCTAAATCCATAACATGGCCTCCTGGGAGCAGAGGATTCTAAGCGTTCATTTCCCAACTTTTTCCTGCCCTTGGGCACATTGTTCTTGAATATCTAATATCTGGAAGCTGTTGTTTCCTTTTCCTTTCCAATGCCTCTACCTTATTCTAAGTACTTACAATGTCCCATCCCGTCTCTTTGTTTATAAGCTGACAACTTCCACCTTCCCCTTCGCCATGCCTGCTAGACACTCCACACCCACTTACTTATAATTGTATGGATATGTTTCTTTCCTGGTAAAATGTTTTAGTAGGATATTCTAAACTTTTTACTATTAACCTTACATCAGTTCCTCTTATAGTTCAATGAAGATTGTAATATCTACTTATGAGGTTGTTTTGTCTCTTAAGTAAGACCTTAGCATCGTGTTCAAGAATTCAATAAATGCTAGTAATTATTTTTCTCTCCTCACTGCTTTCCCATATCTAACTCAGTTTGTGCCTCTTAAAGGCACTAATAAAATCAGCATCCTTTATATCTTACATAGTGGTTAGTTTGTAGGAAAAAAATATTTTAAAAAAACATTTTTTAAAAAAAATTAACCTTAATATAGTTTGTGCCTAGGGTCCTGTAGTATAAAAACTTTGAGCAATAAAATTTTGAAACTCATTGTAAGAAATGGCATGTGTAATTTCTCATTTCATAAGTTGGTATTGCATTTCCTCTTGGCTTTTTCATGTGCTTTTGAATTTTCATACATATCTATATTTATGTTCATGCAATGAAGAACAAAATGCAAAACTGTACCCTCAAATATAAACACTGTGTTGAAGAAAGAACTGCACCTTGTATCATACTTAACTGACCTGGCTTTAAATCCCAGCTCAGCCAGTTAAGACCTTGTGTAGGTTAAATACCCAGCAATCCCTCTACTGGGTACATACACAAAAAAATGAAATCACTATGAAAGAGACATCTGCACTCCTGTGTTTATTGCAGCACTATTCCACAAGTCATGGAACCAGCCTACATATTTATCAACAGATGAATGGGTAAAGAAAATGTGGTACATACACACAAGGAAATACTATTCAGCCATAAAAAGATGAAATTCTGTTATTTACGACAACATGGATGAGCGTGGAGGACATCATATTAAGTGAAATAGCTAGACAAAGATAGGCAGGTACTGCAGGATGTCACTCACATGTGGAGTATAAAAAGTTGAGATATAGGAAGCACAGTGTAGAATAGTGGTTATCAGAGGCTGGGATGTGGAGAGGACAAAGGAGAGAGATGGAGACTTATCAACCGGTACAAAGCTACAGTTAAATATGAGGAATAAGTTCTGGTATTCTATGACACAGTGGGGTGACTGTAGTTTACAATAATGTATATTACAAAATAGCCGGCAGAGAGGATTTTAAATATTTCAAATATTTGAGGTGACGGACATGGCTAATTATCCTGATTTTATCATTACATATTGTGTACATGTATGGCATCATTCCATTATAGCCCATAAATTTGTATTTGACTTAATAAATTTGATTATTGTGTCAATTTAAAGTGACATAAATAACATTGTGAGATTTGTCTGTAGAGCAAGAATCATAATACCTAGTACAAGTATGAGTTGGTATGAGGATTATATAAAGGAATACTTGCAGAGGTTTTGCAAATGGATAGCAGATCCACAGGTAGTGTTGAATAAATGTTCATTACAGTTCATTCTTTTAATTGGCATGCAAAATTTCATTTTCCTACTCATTTTGAATTTTATAGGGACCTAAATGTGCCTATTATCTTGAATTCTGATTTCTGCATAATTCTACCATGATAATACAGCTCATGCTGAGCAAAAAATAAAAGCACCTAAGTAATGATCCCAGGTGATGGTATGTAGAATGCCCGATAGTTTGACTGCATTTATCCATGATCAATGCTGTATTTTATCAGATTTCTCTCAAACTTTCCTTCATTCCTTGAAGGGCTTTAGAGAAATATTATCAAAAGCAAAGTTTTTGAGTAACAATAAAGATATCAAGCCTCAATAACACATGATTTTTTGGTGGCCAGTCACATGTGATTCTATCTCTATGCAATGGGAACAGCTGCCTCCCATGGGTTCTGAATCCCAGCCCTCCCTTTGCAAAGCAGCTCAAAAATGATGCCAATGACAGGCAGTTTCAGGGATCCAGTTTCCCGAAAATCATTCATAAAATTTCCTCCCAACTGTCCTCCCCTCAGTGACTGACAAAGATCTACCATCTATTTCTTAAGTTTGACAATTGTATAAAAAAAAAGTTTTTCACAAGTTCAATGGAAAAAGACATGGCTTCTTTTCAGATTCACATTCATTTTCTTATTCCTGTTGATGGGCCAAAATATTCCCACATGTCAAAAGTACACCTTACACTGATGTTGAACCAGGCTAGAATAGTAAGCAGCAGGCTAATGCCTCTGAAGCATGACTCCTCTAGGCCTGGGTCTTGTAGTGTCCAGGCCCAACCTGGGCTCTCACAGCACCTCAACAGTTACATGTCTTCAGCAACATTTGGCGAGTAGGCATTAATAGTCTGTAAAATTATTCATGACTGGTCTGAAATTTAATTTTCACCATTTCTTTTACCAATGTTTAACCTCAATGTGCATGTTTTAATTCTAGATAATATCTGTAGCCTTGATTTTAAGGAAGGAATGACATTTTGGTCATTGGCATGGTTCTGAAATTATATTTCCAATGTTTTTAAAGTTATCGTTTTAAATGAAATTAGTAGGTAACAACAGAAATTTCCAGACCTATTCCAGAAGCAGCTGGACTGTACTTGGACAATAAGAAAATGGATAGTTGCCATCCTTTAATAATGATGAGATCTCCTAGGGAACATAGATTCTTATGTTTTCATTGATAACAGTATTTTCATTGATAACATACTTTAATAATGTATCTAATTTATAAATATAGACAAATATTTTTGTGTATAATCTATAAAAAGGAAATTCAGTTTTTGATGTAGCATGTCATTTCTTGACAAAGTGAAGAGCAATTAGAGGCTGCAAATTCTTGCGGAAAATCTTATGAAGAACTAATAGGCTTATTTTCAATTTTTGCATTATTTTATCTCTTTATCATAACCAAATCCAAGTAAGGAGGAAGGTCAGGCTAAAATGACATAGATTTATGTTGTTAATAGGATATCATCAAAGACGTATTTTTTTTAAAAGAAAACTTTTGTAGTTGTAGATGGACACAATATCTTTATTTTTTTAATTTATTTTTATGTGGTGCTGAGGATCAAACCCAGCACCTCACATATTCGAGACCAGCGCTCTACCACTGAGCCACAACCCCAAGCCAGCATATGCTTTTTAAAGGAATAAAACTAAATGTTAATAATAGTTAATCTTGAGCAACATTTGGTTGAAAAGATTTGGGATAGTCAGCTATAAAAATATATACATATATATATATTTTTGGTATTGGAGATTGAACTCAGGGGCACTTGACCACTGAGCCACATCCCCAGCCCTATTTTGTGTTTTATGTAGAGACAGAGCCTCACTGAGTTGCTTAGCGCCCTGCCGTTGCTGAGGCTGGCTTTGAACTCACGATTCTCCTGTCTCAGCCTCCCAAAGTGCTGGGATTAGAGGCTTGCGCCACCACGCCTGGCTTAAAAATATATTTTTATAGTCAATTACCTCTCTTAGCAAAATTATATTTTCTTAAAAGTCTAGGTCTTTATTTCCCACCAAAGTTAATTATATATTGAAAAATACAATTAGTATTTTCACAAAGTGACTAGAAATAAGAAGTATCTAAAATTTTCCAAGGTTACTACAAATCTTATTACTGTCATTTTAATGGCATGCTTCTCACTCTGCTGTATTGTTAGCACAGTGATTTCTCCTCCTCTGTATTCCTTTTACCATGGAACACATGTAGTTGAGCCACACACCATAGATGCTATGTCAGAAATATTAGTAGTAGCTTTGGTGTAGTTGTGAAAATTAAATGATATGTTGTTAGTGGTAATATTGTAAGTTACTCCATCATAAATAGAAAGTTAGTTTTGGTAACCAAGTTCTCTTGAAAATTACTTGCAATCAACATCTATGTTTAAGAAAGAGCATAAACGTTCAATCTGTATAGCATACATCCTAAAATTCAGAGAGATTCTACAAAACATTTGACTCTTTACAAGTTTCAAGATCATAAGAATCAAAGAAAGACTGAAAAACTGTTATAAATCAGAAGACTAAAGAGACATGATTAATAAAGGCAACATGGTTTCCTGGATTAGATTATGTAGTAAAAAGGGGCATTGGTAGAAAAAATCGATGAGATCCAAATAAAAACTGTAGCTTAGTTAATACCATGATTCAATGATTATTTCTTAGTGTTAACAAATGTACACTTTGAGAAGCATATTAGAGGGAGCTGAGTAATGAGTGAATGAGGACTCCCTGCATTACTTTTACAACTTTTCTGTAATCTGAAATTATTCCCAAATTAAAACTTTTTTTTAAAAAAAATGCACGGTTGTAAATAGTTCAGAGAAAGGAGACACAACTTTTCTTTCATTTTTCAGTTGAGTGGTTTTGAGACTGGACACTTTCGTAGCACATCTGGTAAGTGCCTGAATCACAGCCCCACTCATTACACAGTCGCGCAGATGTTGAAGATTAGCTCTACTAAAGAGACAATGTTACACATCCTGATGTGTTTAAGGGTTGATAACATTTCATGATCGAAAGATCATAAAGCTTACCCATCTCCCTACCTAATACTTAAAACTGCTCTATGAAATTCCCATTCACTAGTTGTGAGTTTATTCTTAAATGCCCTAATTGAAACTCTCTTTCTGCTCTCCCTGACTCGCCAGCATCCATTAACTAATTGAGAAGATGGGCATGAGACGCTGCGCCAGGAGCTCCTAAAAGGAGGGGCGTGGTCTTGAGGCCAACTGGGCAGTGTTGCTCCACGCACAGGAAAAGGAAGCAAATGGAAACCAATGAAGGTCTTTGTTTTAAGAAGGTAGAGCTACATGAAATCAAATACACAAACAAACTTTATTTCAAAATCTTTTTGAGTTTTGTGTACCAAATGAACTCACAAACACCTACCAGTGAATTAAGGAAGGGTTCTTATCCCCTAGTTGTATGTATCCATAATCCACCCACACGGAAAAAGTCATTTAATTAAAACTATTTTCAAGGGGAAAGTGACTCTTCACAATTTCACATTCTTAAATTTGGGTTTGCTTTTTAAAAATACCAGCAAAGTAAAGGGGAAAAAAAAAATCATAAATCAAGTCTTTTTCTGCTGCATTTTCAGGGACATTTTTTTCAATCAGAATATTTTATGCTTTAGTCTTTCATCACACCTTGTTTACTTTCCTCAGATTGTTTTCCTTAGTATCTCAGGGACAATGACAAAAAAATGAATTTATCATTTTTCTGGATTAAAAAAAAATCTTTCCTCTGTAATGGAAATAACCTATATGTCTTTTCATTTGTTTAAAACGAGCTCATCTCTATTTACTTCCCAAAATATTTTCAAATGCCTGTTGTGTATAAGACACTGTGTTTGATGCTGTGTATTGTCTTGGCTACAGCTTAATAGAGAAAGTAGATCACAGGCACAGTCACAATCACTAGCATATACACAACATGCAGTCTGTATCTAGCAGTGCACTAGGTTACAGACAATATATATTTCCCATGTATATCGCATCATTGTAATCATAGAGGATATTATGCTTATTTTAGAAGAAAAGCACAATAAATAACTTGTCCTAGATCATTCAGTTTCTGAGTAGTAGAGACAGGATCTGATGCACAAAGTATGACTTGAGGTTAATTCTTTCAATCATTAGACTGTAACCATATCACAAAGTACTAAGCATGATAGTGTCTTGGGTCCTATGGAAACAGGGAGAAGGAGTGCCTGAAAAAGGAAACATCTAAATTAAGAATGTTCCGTGGGAATTAAGCAGGAAAAGAAGGCGATTCTTTCAGAGAAAGAGAACAATGTGGCCCCAAACTGGGAGTCTAGTATGTTGTAGAAAGTAAACGTTGTTCTTCAAGGCTGAGAAGCCAGGCATAAGGTAAAAAGTAATGCCAGAAATGTTTCTGGGGAAAAGGTGATGCTGGTGATGAAGGGCCTCCTGTTACAAACTGAGAAGTTAGACCATTATCCTCAGGATTATTGTAGAACTTTAGGTCAGTAAACAACTCAACTGTGGTGTACAGAAGGGAGTTTAGGGATTTAAGATAGACCAAGAGGCTGCAAAATATTTTAAAATGCTATTAAGGTAGCATCAATTATCTATAATTAGACCTTTGAAAAAAGCTCAAACACTAAGGAATTTATTTATCTATTTATCTATCTATCTGTTATTTATTTATTTGGTATCAAGTATTGAACCCAGGGGCACTTAACCACTGAACCACATTCTCAGTCCTTTTTTTAATTTTTTATTTTGAGATAGGATCTCACTAAGTTGCTTAGGGCCTCGCTAAATTGGTGAGGCTGGCCTTGAAATTGTGATCCACTTGCTCAGCCTTCAAAGTTGCTGGGATTGTAGGTGTGTGCCATCATGCCGAGTTTAAACCCTAAGGAATTTATTATTGGTCAAAACTGAGTTAATATCATGGGCAGAGTGATAATATCAGGGCCCAGATTCCTTCCACATTTTTGCACTGACTTCCACAGGGTGTGATTTAACTGCCTTCTTGGTCTCAAAATGATCAAGAATCATATTCTCTTAAAATAGCATTAAAGCTGAGCATGGTGGTACATCCTATAATCCTAGCAGCTTGGGAGGCTGAGGAAGGAGGATGACAAGTTCAGATCCAGCCTCAGAAACTTAGCCAGTCCCTAAGCAACTCAGCAAAACCCTGTCTCAAAATAAAAAATAAAGTGCTGGGAATGTGACTCAGTGATTAAGCATTTTTGGGTTTAATCCCTAGTACCAAAAAAGAAAAGAAAAAAAAAAAAGCATTAAAGATAGAAGTGTTGTCTTCTTTTTGTCTCTTTTCAAGATTGAAGGAACAGTTTCCCCAAACCCCTTTCAGGCTTCATTGGTCTAAATTGCATCACCACCAAAGAGAATGCATCGTGATTTCTTTTGACCAATCAGGAACTAATTTTAGGTACCAGGGAAACAGCATGATCTAGTTGAACTTCAAGTCACATGGAGGCCTTAAATAATTAAGTAAATGTACCCCCCAAAGATTTTTAAATGAAGATTCCATTAGCAAGAAAAACACAGAGGTATGAGGATAAGAATCAGAAACTACTGTCAAAATGTAAGTGACCCAATTCAAAGTGGTGGCAATGGAAGTAGATAGACGTAAACATGTTAAGAGAGATGAGGAATACAGGATAATCATTTAAAACTCAATGTGTTATATTAAGAGAAAATGAGAAATTAAGCATATACCCTAGATATTTAGCAGGAGCAAGTAGGTAGAAGCTGATACAATTCACTAATGACAGGGAATGAAATCAAGGTGGATTAGTGGAAGATTTTGAGTTCAGTTTTGGTATTGTTGAATGTAAGTGGTACAGCAGTGAGAGTGTACAGTGCGGAGGGTAAGTCTTTCCTTACGCAGGAGAGTCGCAGAGCTGGAGATCCACATGTCAAAGTCTTCAACTTACAGAAGACATATTAAGCAACGGCAGCATGTGATGTCACCCAGAAGGCAGTGAGGGGCAGAGGAGATGAGGTCCTAAATGGAACATAAAGCCACACCCACATTAAGGAGCTAATGGAGAAAGAAAGAGGAGACAAAGGACTGAGATAAATAAGAAAACTAAGAGAAGGTGGTTTCATGTGTTATGGAAATGAGGAAAGAATTTCAAAAAGGAAACTGTCCATAACGTCAAATGTCTTTGAGAGGTGAAGTAAAGTAAATGCTTATATTTCATTGATTAAAAACTGGGGGCTTAGGGGAAAGGATATTGGCATAAGCATGTAAATAGTTTCAGGGATGTGCTGGAAAAAGAAACCAGAAAGTAGTAGGTGACTAAGGGAATGGGAATTGAGAAAGTGTAGATTGTAGATGTTAGAAAAAAATATTTTTAAGAGTTTGTAAAGCAGGAGAAAGGGCTAGAAAACAGTAATTAAAAAGCAACTTGGAGTGGAAAGATAGTATTTGTCTTTTAACTGCACTGACATTATAATTCTCTTAAAACTGTGTTTTGATGATTGTGTGTGTGTGTGTGTGTGTGTGTGTGTGTGTAGTTTAGGAGTAGATCAAAGAAAAGTGCTAAATTTTAAAACAATGTAAATATTTCTGGAGTATATTACATAATAAATCTATACATTATGTTTTAAAAATTTGCTTTTATGTTTAAGTACTGAATGTGTCCAATGCTATTTTGTGTTCATTTTTCTGTTTTTTCAATGTTGTTTTGTTTCATTACTACTTCTTAAACCCCATGCCAGTTAGCTTTCACGTGTAGGAAGTCAAATACACTTTTTATACCTGAAAAGGTTATATAAGAGTTCTAAATAAATATTTCATTATGAATATTTTGTTTTCCAGTGTCTTTCCTTTAAAAAGCTAAGGAAAATAAACAGGAACATTTCTATGCAGTATTTTTAAAGGCCACATCTGTCATGCAGGCCCTAGTCAAGCTACTCCAATGGTGTATGTCACTCATGACCTAACTTATAAAATGTCAAAACTCCTGAGATATGTATAAAATGTAATTCAAAGTGGAAGCTAATACCAGTTTTGAGCTTTATTTAGCATGAAAAATATTGTTTTTACAATTATAAATTGAGGTTCTGACAACAGAAAACTAAAATTGTTATTAGTTTGTATTTACTAGGACCTAGTGGGTGATGCCAAAGAAATATCTAATTTAAATATATTCCCTTTACAAATAGGATGATGAAGGTGAGAACTGGGGAAGAATCTGTAGTTTAGAAAAAACAACTTCATCTTTCAGTGGACTTTAGGGCTCAAAGATGAGTTAGGCTATTAATTCAATTAATGTATTATCTGAATTTAAAATTTTGTTCTATCATACCTCTTTGAGCACGCACACACACATATACACACACAGATGTGTTTTCACTTGCTTGGGCAAGAGAAGGGGTTCTGGAGAGACTAGCAGGAGTCCTGGAATAGATCTTGTCCCTGTTCTAATAGAATGGGCAAGTCAAGGGTGCCCAGGTCCTTGGTTCCTCTGTCTATAGAATCCAGCCATGGGAGATTTAGGGTAGGCTAACACACACTATGAAAATAATTTGAAATCTTTCTAAATGAAAAGAAATGTGTTTTGAAACAAAAAGCTAATTATTTTTTTGAAAGAAATCTTAGAATGTGGTGCGGATGGGGCGGTACAGCGTAACGTTATAAGAAGGATGGCAGAAAGGATGGAGGGAGGACACATCATGCAGGTGGGTGCATGTGAGCACCAGAAAAGGTTGGCAGACAACAAACGTGAGCATGACTGGTGAGAGATAAAGTACCTCCCTGAGCAGGAATTTGGAAGCAACTAAAAATTAGTCATTTTCAAACATCCTTTCAAATCTACCACAGTTTGAACTCTGAAAATAAGTGTGTTCATTTTTGTGGTTACTGTGCAACCATATAGGCATTTGCCTGGTGTGCTAGCTTGGGGTACACTTTCGACCTTATTATTTATGGTCTTTTGAAACTACTGCCATTAGGTGGAACCATACAAAATGTTTTCTTTTATAAGTCAACAGTGATTAAATACTGTCAGTTTCACATGTTTTGGCCTGTATGTTGTATATCATCTACTATGGCTATGAAAAAATTTTCCAGTTGAATGTTCCAGAACCCTCAGGTAGTCATATTGCCGCTTACATGGATAGATGTCAGGTTTCTGTAAAGTTATTTTAATTTCCCTTCGAAATATATCTATTCCCCAAAGAACTCTCATTTTTTCCATAGAGAGAAGTGGATTCCTCAACTCAGAAACGCTAAAATATCTACCTTTGCACTTTTAAGGTCTGAAATATCTGCAATCTCATATTTATCTCCTCTAGCATTTACAGTGTAGCAGTCTTCTCTACTTCTGCATATACCCTTCTCACCTAATCTGAAAAAGCATTGATTATATTTTTCCTGGAGTCCTTGTAGCTGTTGCCACAGATCTCTTCATTTTAAAATCCCCCTTCCTGACACAGGGCCTTCCTAATTCCTTATCACCTTTCCCACCTTACTCTTAATCATGTGTTCTTTTTCCATTGGAATGACCACCCATTGCTACAATTTTGCGTTAACTTCTCACATGCAATGCAAGGGTCTTTTCGTAAGTCTCCAGTCTCCCTTACTTTATCCACTACTTCCCATTCTTGGTATTAATATAAAAGAAGCATGGCAGCACTAAAGCATTTAGTTTGTATGCAAATCCATACCTCGATTGTTTAAATACCTTGTATTTTTTCTATGTGCTATGCCCTGCCCCTCTTATCTATCTACCATTTAAATGGCTTTCAAAATCCTGGGTGAGATGACATTATTTTTTACTATCATGTTACTATGCATATATTCATCTAAAATATCATGCTGAGCTATCACCTTGGATTTGAGGGCTCTCTTCCCCTAGAGAGCCACATGGCTAGTTCTCATCCTTTTTACCCTTCACCCAATGTTTCTCTCTGTAAGATCATCCCTAACCACTTAAATAATTGATATTAGACTGTTAGGACAGTATATTTTAACTCTCACTTCTTCATTCAGAAATAGCTACCATCAGATGTGTGATTTTCGATCATTTCTTTCCTTACACTGCAAACACAATTATTGTACCAGGGGCCTCACTCTTCCCTATATATATTTTTGTTATCATCTCTTCTCGTGCTGTGCACTGTCAGGAACACCTGTGACACAGTGACTATCTATCCAGATATTAGATTTAATTTCTATTAACTACCTGGAAATATCTCTGAAAATTCTAATTTTTGTGAATATTTTTTAATATATTCCTGGGGTACATGGTGAATTGATGCTTTGTATAGTTGTGTACAGGTCTTATCCAACAAATAAAACAGACATGTTTCTAAGGCAGAAACTATGATTTTCCTTTTCTGTTCTCTTCTCAGGGGCTAGCTTTGTGTGAGGTTAGCAAATACTTGATAATATAGCTAAAATGAATGAATGAATAAATGCCTCCTCTTTGTTGTCCATCAGTAATACCACCAGGGTAAAATCTTGACTTTCAAAATCCACATGGCCAAGGAAGTCAGCATTCCTTTATCAAGAATTATTCCCATCAGAATCAACACACTGTTTTTCTTTGGTTTTTGTACACTGGGAAGCTTATCAAGTGAAAGGTCTTCATATCGATGCAATCATATGGAGCTATGACAGCTAACACAGCAAATGTTTCAAAGCTGTTCAGAACTCCATTTATCCTTGTTTAACTCTACAACAGAATTGAAAAACTAAAGTGTTTTATTTCTTAGTGGCCTCCTTCTCACCCCTCATAGCAACCAGTGGCCATTGGATCTATTTCTAATCCACTAAGTGTTGACAAAAGCCTCTGGTGAAGTTTTCTATTCATGAATAAAGGACACCACCTTATTAGGCCAAAATCTCTTGCTTCTGTGTTCTTTCCTTTCTTCTTTCTTGGAATGCAGATGAAAAGTATGGATGCATGGCAGCCCTTATGAGATACAAAATGGCAAGCATTAGGGCAAAACCCTGCAGAATGGGAAGGTAGAAAAAAAAACATGAAAAAGATATGGGTTGCTTATGGCATGACTATGCCTCTGCACTGATCATGCGTCCCATCCCTCTACATCTCTGGTAGTGTTGCTCCAATTTAGTTGAACCGCTAATATCTTATTTTGTTTGACTGAAGAATACAAAGACAATGGAGACAGTAACCTACAGGATCATTACTGAGGCCTCCTGTAATCATCGGAATTCAAGCAAGTTTGTATTTCACCATATAGACAAATGAAAATAAATCTATTTTTCAGAGCATGTTCATGTTGGAAGTCTACCTTGAAAAGTGTGTTAAGATCACTTTGCTCAGAGAACGTTTTATGTTCTTGAGCTGTATGTCTAGTCTTCCTAAGGCGAAATCTGTTCACATCTTCTGTGTTATGGTCCTGTGCATATTTTAAGTTGGCCTTTACATCACAGTTTAAAAATCACAGTTAATATATTAATAGACTTTTCATTTTTCACTTTAATTGCAGCCTCCAAACATGGTTAGCAAATAATTTAATACTTCCTTGTCTTGAAAAGATAGACTTGAATTATAGATAATCAGTAAAAATATTTGGCCTAGAAAAGATCTATTAAGTTAAAGGATTTGGGGGGACACTATGATTACCAAAAACAGTCTCCCCATTGTTCCTACCCTCTCCTTCCTACATGAACGAAACACACACACACACTCACACACACACAATCATGTAAATGCACATACGTACACTATTCCAGCCATACATGTGGCTGTTTATTTCTGTTATTCAAACCTGTATAAATAGATGTCCACAACACTGCCTATATCTTTAAATTTAAATATTTGTTTTTTTAAAATACTTTTTTAGTTGTCAATGGACCTTTATTTTATTTATTTACTTATTTATATTCAGGGCTGAGGATTGAACCCAGGACCTCACACATGGCAGGCAAGTACTCTACCTCTGAGCTACAACCCCAGCTAGCTTTGAATATTTGAACAGAATGAATAATGACTTATCTTTTATAAGTAAAGCTACACTGAAGTCTTCATATAAACATCGTATACATTGGCATTGTCTTTCCAGAACAGGGAGTCACACATAGTTCTCCATGTTATCATTTTATCCTCACTGTGCCAATCTGAATTTATTTTCCTGAACTCTGCCAAATACGCTGTTCTGTCTATGCCATGGTTTGGTTGTTTTGTTTTTGTGGTGCTGGGGATTGAACCCAGGGCCTTGTGCATGCAAGGCAAGCACTCTACCAACTGAGCTATATCCCCAGCCCAATGCCATGGTATTTATTGTCATGCAGTGCCCGAACCACACTCAAATGTTTCTGTTGTGTTTACCAGTCAGACAATAAGGACTCAAAGAAGAGAGATGTTTGTACCAGGTTCACAGTTTATCTCTTCTGAGACACTTTAACTGCATGGACAGAACAAGATTCTAATTACTCAAGTGACCTCAAGGTGGGACGCTTGTTCAGACAACCATAGGAGCTGAGCCCACCATTGCAAAATGTCCCTAAGTGTCCTTGCCTGATCAGTCTTTGTTCTCATGTCTTTAATGTCTAACCCTTAAGGTCTCAATAGTGACTTCTTGACATTGGCCACAGTTTTGATATCAAAATACAGCATAATTATAATAAATAATGAATGTATTTCTCTATAAAATACGAATTTATTAAATTGCTACAAAGAGCTCAAGAATATTCCCAAAATGCCTCCCTGGTACTGTCTCCAATTCCATTCAGATTGAAAGGGTGTTTTCCAAAATGGGAGACCTACATTTTTATTGATAGCCTCACCCCCACACCCACAAAAAACATGAGCCTTAAGAGGAAAAAGGTAAGCATTTTCTCCTCTTATCATAAACTGTTGATAGGTGAGTTACTCAAAGTACAAAAAGAAAGAACTATTGAAAAATGTGTTCCAATGCTAGAGGAATGTAAGCTTGTGGACCAGTACATCGGGAAAATAAACCCTTGACTGGCAATCAGGCAATGATCAGAGTTATGGTAGCCTCAAAGAGATTTTGTGTTTTTCCCAAAGCCTGTCCCAGAGCTTCTTGCATATGTCTGAAGGAGACAACTGAGATGAAAATGAAAGTAGTTCCTGACATATTTGGGTTAGAAGTTTCCAGATTTTCAGAAACATTCACTGTTATTAAAGGCCATTTTTGTCATTAAGTAACATGATTATTTTTAAAACATCTATTTTTTAATGACCATTAAAAAATATTGGTTGACAAAGAAAAATCAGTTCTGCTTTCTACTGGGAAGCACACAGCCGTGTCTGCCTCAGGCCCTGATGAGATAGTCAGAAACTTTCAGGGCCATGTCACACTCTCTGCAGTATCTTCTCAGGATGGGTAGTAACTTAGTTTTTCTCACCCACAGAATCTTTACTCTTCTTGCTACCCAAAGAATTTCTACCTATATCAAGTCACTTGGAAATTATGGCTGAATTCATATCAAGCAACCATTTCAAACAATAATTTCCCATCTTTGTACAGTTCCCTTTCAAATGTGGGAAGCTAGTCTGTTCCTTATTTCTCATAGCTGGCCACAGACATGAAATGAAAATCCACACTCATCTCGCAGTCTTATATGAATATATAAAAACTACTGTAGAAACTACCTAAAGTAATATCATTTACCTGGTCCCCCCATATATTCTAATTATTTAATATACTTTTTCTTAGATGACCTTAAGGCATGTAGAGTGTAAAAAATGTCTCATTTAGACACATTGGAAATATTTATTGTGAATTTTAATATAGAAAATTTCTGCGGCTGTGTTCTCGATACTCTGTTGGCGGGCAGATAACATGACCTCATATATAAAAGGTATAAAGAATAAAAAGAATCTTAGCAAACATGATCATAATAATTGTTAACAGGTACTCAATACTTTCCATGTGTCAATCATTTATTCTTTAGTATCTGTGAAGTAGACACTCAAATAATCACCATTTATGGATGATAAAACTGAAGCACAGAGAAATTAATCAACTTTTCCAAAGAAACACAGTCAGTGGTACATCTGGAATTTAAACCCAGGAAGTCCAGTTAATTAAGTCTGCAATCTTTACCACTGCAAAATGACCTTGCATAACAATGTTAAGCTTTATGGCCACCAAACCACCTGTGGATAAGGGATGCTGCATGTCTCTCTCACATCCACATAATGATTTTGTTCTTAAGACCAAGCCTCTAACTGAAGTCTCCTTCCACTACTTCCTGAAACTCACACAAACTCAAATTGTTCAAACTCAGGTTTGCCTCTTTCTATTTCTTTAAATCCATCTGTGCCCTTTTACACTTCTCAAGAAGTTTAAAGCTCATTTAATTAGATTAAGGAATTGTATAGCTAAAAAGTGCTCTTGAGAATTCTATGTTTTTAAAACAGATAAAAAGTTAAAGACCATTATTATTCTAATTGTAACTGCTACCAGTTTGATTTTGCTTTGTTAATGGACTGAAAAGAATGACATTGAGCAAGGTATAGAGGGAGCAGGTGCACTCAGCAGGACTCAGGTCCAGGGATTTTAGAATTACATAGAAGTAATCATAAGTTCAGTCCTGCCTGTAGTGCAATTGTGTCAGGAGAGGGTCTCTTTTTTATCTGTGGGGTGGTCATGGGCTTGAATGTGTCATACTTCGTAGGAGCAGAGATCTGGGAAGCAGGACACAGGTGCTCCATCTCTGCTGGACCAGTAGTCCTTGCTCTGGTGTGGGGCTAGGCTAATTCAGGCCCTTCCTCCTACATGTGTAGAATGGACTCTGGACACGTGGCACAGTTACTCCACTGCTAACGGGAATGGTTGGTCCAGATTGAGGGCCTGATAGGAGGCTCTCAGAGTCAAAGGAGAAAATCTAATTTATATAATTCTATGAAAACATCTGGATGTGACAGTTACAGCAGCAGACACATTAGAAGAACAGAAACATAACTGTCAACTAGCTGAGAATATCTGCAGTTTCTCTAATGCTGTCCTAAAAACAGAGACAGGAAATGGATCGGTATGGAGAAAGTCTTGTTATAGCATTTCAGCTTAAAATCTGTAAACATATTGATATTTATATATATACTAACACAAGCATACACACACACATTTAAACAGAGCTCTTAGAAAATTCCTATTCAAAATGACACTGTAATCAAGTTCTTTAAGATAAATCTTGGCTTTGTCTCCTGTTGGTTATATAACTCAAATTTTCTCTGAGCTAAGAATATAAAAACTGAGAACATAGAAGTTATTATAAGAAATAGATGAGGAAATGAACATATACTTTAACATGTACATCTAGCACACTGATTAATACTATCAGTTATTTTAGGAACTATTTTTTATATCACTATTATTGTTAAATAGCCAATACAGCACGGCAAATCAAATTGCCTAACACTGGTTATGTTGACTCTGAGACTGCAGGTGTATCATACAAATATTGTGCAAGGATGAAGTCCTGTCATTGGCAACAGCATGGACGAACCCAGAGGACATTATGTTAAGTGAAATAAACCAGGCACAGAAATACATATGGCACATGATCTCGCTTACATGCGGAATCTAAAGATGTTGACCACATAGAAGCAGAAAGTAGAACAGTAGTAACTAGAGACCAGGGAGGGGTGGGGAGGCTGGAGAGAGGCAGGGGACAGGCTGGTCAACAGGGATGGAGTTACAGATAGATGGGTGGCCTAAGTGCTAGCATTCTCTTATACAGTAGTGAATATAACTAACAAGAATGTATTGTATATTCCAAAATAGCTAGATGAGATTAATGAATGCTCTTACCACAAAGAAATGATAAATGTATGAGGTGATGGATATTCTAATTATACTCATTTGATAATGCATGATGTGTACATGTATCAAATCATCATTCTATATCACATAAATATGTACATTATGTGTCAAAAAATAGTCAACCAGTTGGGCATGGTAGCCTCCCAATCATCCCTTTTTGAAAGATGTATATTCATTGATTCCAGGTACCAGGTCCCTCAAGTACTATGTCCAGTACAAGGTAACACATATTAAAAAAAGAATTGAAACCCAAGAATATTCAGAGGAGGCTGACTTGGGGATGCAGGGTGAAAAGGTGTGTAAGACAGCATTACTTAGAAGTTATTTTCCTTTTTCTATCTAATTCTATCATTACTGGAAAATGAATGTTTCTAAGGACTATATGGCATGTGGATAAAGGATATGTGGATAAAGGAATACAAACATTGAACTCCAAATACTGTGCAACTTCATTGTGAAAGGAATTGAAACAGGGGCCTTACCAAAACTGCTGTTCTCAAAGGCTTGGTGTGAAAGTTTGCAGGTAGGTGTGTGGTTAGGGGTGGAAGTCTGAGGGTGAAGCAGAAGAGGTGAAGAAGCCCAGTGCAGAGTAAGGGTGCACTTTGAGTCACTATGCTCTGGTAGGCTCTCTGAAGGGCAAGGTTATGAGGCTTAAGGGCTTACTGCCAAAGACACCTAGGTTTCATAATGGGTTCTCTTCATGGAATGACGGAAATTAGCATCCATGGTGGCCTTACAGGTGTCCTCTGAGCACTGCAGAAACTAAATACTTAAGATTTCTTTCAAGGAGAATTGACAGCTGTGCAGAGTTCTTCCTTCAGACTATGTCACAGCTGATAATTTTGTGACCTCATTCCTTGTCTTGCTTCGATCTTTTTTGCCTCTCTCTCTCTCTATATATATATATAAATAATCTTTTATATAACTTCAAATCAAAATTTAAACACAACTGTACAAAAGAAAATACGCAAACATTTTTTCTGTGATATGTTCACAGGAGAGGAAATGCAAATGTTATGTGAACATTAAAATTAAAAAAAGAAAAGAAAACACCTCAGGCTGGGCATGCAACTATGTAGCAGAGTGGTAGAGTGTGTGTTTATCATATGTGAGGCTCTAGGTTTGGTCACCAACACTACACAAACACACACATACAGAAACCCAACCTCAATTAAATATCAAATTAAATGCAAAATAGTAAACTTAAGAAATAGTCCTATCCGTAAAAATAACACATTTGAAAATGAAAAAGGTAAACTCTGACAAAAGCATGTGAAAGAAAACTCGTAAGAAAAGCCTAAGGGCAACAACTTTTCTGAAAGCTATTTGTTGCTACGTACAAAGAAATCTAAAATGTTCCTAGTCTTTGAAACCAAATTCTAGGTTTAGAATTCTATCTTAAAATATGGCCATGTATATCTATGGACAAAGGTTTCTATATAATGGTAGGATTTGAAGGAAAAACTACCAAAATATTCTTCATCGACTACAAATGAATAGACTAGTTCCATAGAAGAATTAAGGGGGAAAAAAAAATCCTTCAGGGTTTGGTCATTGAACATACATTGCCCGTTTCCTCAGATAACTTCAACTAGCACGTCTCAGATTGAGCACAGGTCCTTGCTCCTCCATGGTGGAGGCCTGCACAAGTCCACATGGGCGGGGGCCACTTGTCTCTTATCCACTGATTTGTCTCCTGCTTCCAGGCATAGAGTAATTCTAACATTTGTAGAATGTTTATAGAAATATTCCATTTTACAAAATAAGCAAAAAGAAAAGTCTTTCTTATGAAATAAGCAAATAATTATTATGAAATAGGATGTGTCAATGGTGGCAGGCAAAGGAACAAGGCAGAATCAAAACATGAAGAAGTTGGTGACTACTTCTTGCAGACTTTGGCCCAGAAGACTCCACTGGCTCATTTATCAGCCTAGTGGTTGTCAGTTTATCAGTTATCAGTCTGCAACTTTAAGGAAATAAAAGCTCACATCTCCAAGAAAAAGGGGTTTATACTTGTAATTATTGGCTCCTTAATATTAAATTCATCGTTAAGGTATCTTTCAAATATTTTCAAAAATCTTATCTGGAAAGAAAATGGTTTTTCTTCTTTATCACTAAAATAAACACTTGTGGCCAATGCAGATACTCTCTACATCCATCTTTAAGGGGCATCGTATAGCTATTCAACTTAATATTCTCAACTGATTTCATGAAAAATATTTTTAAACTTTGTTACTTCAAAGGAAAGGGAGAACTAGATTTCCTTTCAGATCAGTAACCACCAGAAAACTGTGCTACTCTCTCTAAAAGTAAAGGTGACCAAACTTTCATAATTTTCCAGAAATTAGCTCAAAAACAGAAGCACAGTTACATCAAATATCGTCCAATACATGTACTATTTAGTATTCCAGGTCACAAATGTCAAAGCACTAACCATTTTTAGGGGGTGACAGGGAGAGGAAAGGGTAGAAGATGTGTAGAGAACTTGTTAATTTAATCTGTACAAAAGAAGAAAAAATAAAGCAAAAAGTCTATCCTAAATTCACCGCTTCACAAAGAAACACTTTTCTCATCTGATAGAGATAGATGGTAAGTCACAGTGAATATTCAAGGCCATCCATATTGTCCTGCCTCAAGGAATAAAAGTATCCATTGTATGTCTTTCTTGAGTATAATTATACACAGTGTACACTGTCTTACTTTATCTTCTCCTTATGTAAGACAGGAACATAATCAGATAATGGGTAAGGTCAATAGCTTGCCATTCTTGCTATCAGAATAGCAGACCTCAGTATCAGTCTATCTGTATGAAACAGGCTAAAATATTTCCATGTAGCCAGCTTTTCTCAATGAGTTACAGGCATTCATTATTTAATTTATTTCATTATTAATTCAACAAATAAATGTCTCAAGGCTACTCTGTGATGTCAGGCACTGAAGAATTAAGGGTGAAAAAAGCAAATAGGGAAAAGTCTCTCCCTTAGAAGAGTTGACAGTCTAAAGAAATTTTTAAAAAAATAAGGAGAGGCATTGTAAGGAGACAGAACCGGAAGGATGTCCCCATGGACATGGAGGAAAGCTGCAACCTGTGTATATCACACCTCTTCCCTAGAGAACTGGGAAAAAAAAAAAAAAACTCTATTTCACAGTGCTTGGGTACAGTTTAGTTTAACACATTTACAAAGTACCGAACATAATTAGACTATTTCTATTTAATTATGGAAAAGATGCTGTCACCACATTTTTTATGAGGTATTCAGGAAGCCAATGGCAACAAGAAACCTAGAACTTGTGTTCATTCAGAAAGAGGACAGGGACATTAAAACATGAGGAGCAAACTGAAGACTTGCTGTGGAAAAGAAGCAGTAAAATGGGGATTTAGCAAGCATGGGCTTTTCTAGACTTCTGGTATTTCCATTTGGGTGGAAATTGAGAAAAAAAAAAAAAAGAACAAAATTTTCTCATAGCGTTTTGCAACTGCTGTTTCCAGATTCAGTCAGAACTCAGAAGTAGCAAGAAACTGAAAAATGAAAACATTGTTTATTATAATTTTTTTCCCAACAAAATGGATTATAATTAATTTAGGTACTTTGGGGACTTCCAATGAATATCTATCTAGAATGAATTTTTTTTTCAAATAAGAAAATTATTTATTCTTGACATCCTTTACCTTAGCTTGAGGAGAAATGAAATCTCTACTCTATGAATCCAATAGAAACAGAAAACAGTGTACCTATAAAGGTTGAATTTCTTTAATGAAAAAAAAAAAAAACAAGAATTCCAAAGCACCAGTAATCTGGTCTCAATATTCAATAACAGAAGAAAAATTCTTTTCTCCACTAATGTATTATCAACTACTAACTTAGAAAAATTTTCATTTTCTGAAAGACCATCAACATTTTGATTAGTAGAAACAACCAGATAATGTTCTGTGCTCTAGTAACTGCATATTTTGGATTGCAGTACTAAGTTTGCTCTACTGGAAGAAAGTGAATCAAACTATTTACCATATGATTATATATATATGCAATTTGTATAAAAAGTTCTTGCCTGGTGAGGTGGCACACACCTCAAATCCCAGCAGCTCAGGAGGCTGAGGCAGGAGGAGCACCCCGAGTACAAAGGCAACCTCAGGAACAGCAAGGCTAAGTGAGACCCTGTCTCTAAAAAACAATACAAAATAGGGCTGAGGATGTGGCTCAGTGGCCCAGTGTCCCTGAATTCAATTCCTGGTACCATTAAAAAAAAAAAAAATCTTAGTTCCATCCTATGCTGGAGTTTAAATCTTCTGTAACGAAACACAGTTCTTCCTAAGCAAGGTTGATTTTTTCCCCTACGCTCATTTAATCTCATCTAAAGCTCTTTACTATTACTCTCCCATAGAAGTCTGCTTACTTTAACAATTTCTGGTCACAGGATGTGGCTGCCTCAGTTTTTATCTCCATCTGGCAGAACATAACCAAACTAAATTCTTGAGCTCTCAGCTTCTAGCTTGTAGCAAGGAAACTTTCCTGTATACTGGTTCCCTGACCCCACCTCCATGACATGCATTTCTTGTAAAAATCCCAGGTCAGTAAACTTCCTCAGAGGACTTGTAGCAATGCATGACAAAGGAATTAATCCAGTGTTGTGTAGCAGAGTTCATTGTATTAGTTCCCTCGTCTGGTATCAGTGGCAACACAAAAGTTTCTGGTGTTGATAGCTCCTGTACAATACACTGTCTCTGTATTCGTCCCTCATCTTCCACTGGCAGCTGTCTGGATCCAGTAGAGATGGGGTGGGGGAATGGGATGGAAGAGAAAGAAAGGGAAGCAACAACACTTTTTAATTTAAAAACTGAAGATAATAGATTCCTATTTTTTTGTATGCAAAGGATGACAAGACATCTGTAATCGTTTTCACTCTGAAGCCTTTAATGTTCTATCAGATCTTATCAGACACAATTGCCCTGCACAGCTGCAGTGGTGAAAGGAACATGGGATAGTGAACACCTATGATCATAAGCAAGTTTCTATTTATCTTGGAAACAATGACCACATTTGCATTGTCTTAATAGGAACAGCTAATTCTTCTATTTAGAAAAATGCTAGCTACAGTGAATATATTTTATTTATTTTTTAAACCATCTTAAACTTATAAAATATTTTGTATTTCACTGTCACTAAATATTTTTCAATTGTAAATATTTTTATCTCTTATACTAACTATATATAAATTATATGAGGTGTCCTTTGGTCATTGGGGATTGTATCCAACAAACTTCATGTTGAATAATGCCTAGTGGTTGATTTCTGAAGAAGTACCCAGTGGCTAACCTGCACCACTTCAACACTGGAATAACCAAAGAAATTACAATTACTTCAGTAGTTCTCTGGGAGGATGGTAAGGATAGGCAGTTTTGTTCTCAGGACATTTGGCAAAGCCTGGAGATATTTTGCCGTGTCACAGTTGTGAGGTACAGTGGGATACCACTGCATGTGGTGTGCTCCTAAGAATGTCCTAGGATGCATAGGACAGCCCTGTTCTCCAGCTGAAATGTCAATAGCTTCAAGATTGAGAAACCGGTCTAAGTCCTACATTTCATTGAAAAAGGAACTGAAGCTTGAAAAGGTCAAGTTACTTACCCAATACCACATATCAGAATTTAAGTATGGTGAAAAAAATTAGTGACAGATTAAGATTCAAAACTTGTCCTTTAATACCTAAGTCAATATGCATTCCATTATTTCATGCAATGCATAAATATCTCATAATATACCAGAAAATTTCTGTACTGTTTTCTCATTTTTATTATAATAAAGGGCAAGCCATTAAACACCATTGGGTTTTAATTTTCTCATTTGTAAACAGACAGTTGAAATAGATGATTTCTAAGGTCTTTTTTTACTCTGAAATCATACTATTGTGTAAACAACAATGCCATATGTTTCCAAATTTCCAAATTCTTTTCTGTTTAAATTTTTTCTTCAGTAGTCCTAGCCCAAGTAAAAGCAGGAAATATTGAGGTGAATTAAAAAAATAAGTGTTGTGAGCAATAGTTAACTCTCACTAAATAGTAAAGAAATAAAATTCAGATGTTATTCAAAAATAGTGACATGAATAAAAGTCATGTCTTATTTTTGATTATTAATGAAGGCAAGTTTTTCTTGCACCCTGTGTATAAATTAAGTTACTTTGACAATATTTATGAAACATAAAGACTTTAAAAATAAATTTAAAAATCAATCATGTAAATAAAAAACTATCATTATTAAATTAATGAATGGGTTTGACAGATTCAGTCCATTGACATATCTCCTGAAATAAAAATTCCTTAAGTAACTCACTCTCAGTAATTTTACATGGAAATAATGGGTATGTATTTAAATTTTTCATTCTTTCCTATGAAAAAATTAAAAATTCTATTTTTGTTGAAATGTTGTTTTGCATATATTAATGTGAATTTTGAAAAACTTTACATGACCTTCTCAAATTAGAGTGCTTATCATTCTCTTATAATAAAAGGGAAAGGTTAAAAGAGATGAAGATCAATTGAAATGTATTTGAGAAGAGGCACCAACAAACCAAAGTTGCTTGTTATGTGTTGAATTTTGTCAATGAAGAGTTAAACAGGTTAATCACTGCAATTGTAAAATAGGGAAGTAGATATAAAGAGAAAATACATAGCCATCTTGTCTTCACTAAAAACAAAACTAGCACTTGTAATCTGTGTACATAAATGTTGGGTGTACCATATAATCCCTAATTTTAAATCCCTTTCATTACAAAATTAGAGAATAAAATCTTAGCTATTGCCTTGTTGGTTCAATCTGCTAACTACATTTATTTCAACTGCAGGAAAATAAACTATCCTTTTATTAATTAAAAAATGCACAAAAGAATTTTAATCTGACCCATGTGTCATCATTATTGTTAATCTCAGTACATTTTCACAACATTTTGATGGACCTTAAATCAATTAACACCATAAGGGAAAACATCTGTGGCCATAATACATTTTAGAGTAGCTTTTAATATTGCTTTTATAAGGAATCTAAAATGAATTTAATTGAAAATGCCATAATTCATTGTGTGTTAAAACAGTAGAATGAAAATCAAGTCAATTCATTAACAAACATGAAGCATGTGTATCTGTAAGAGAGGATTATTAGAAAAGCCAGAGGAAGGAAATGTTTTGTTTCCCATCAAATCCAGATGTCCAGCCCATAAAATGGGGCCTAGCCTAAAAGGTAAGTTATGGTACTGGTATCCTTAGGAAGTGTAACTTCTGAAAAAATTCATGGGCAAAATAGATTTTTAAGTGAGTTACCTTGGACTTTTGTTTAAAAATATTTAGATTGATTTTTTCAGTGTTAAATATGAAATGGAATAATGGATGAGTTAAAATAAAAGGCACGTGACTTTTCCAAAACACCTTTATGAAACTATTTTGTTCAAAAATATTGATATTACCTTTTAGCAAAAATGAAGACCCATGATAAATGTTTTCTTTCATGCTTTGATGAAACATAAACTGAAGCCAATATTATACAAAATCATTGCTTTATGAGTTGCACTAACTTTTGTTTTTTCTTTACTGGATTGCTCTTTAGCATTCAGCTGTTTGAAAATAGATTAATTACAAAAAGTAGTCAACTTTGACAATGGTCAAACAGTCCATATTTCTGTATTTTGATTCACAGAATAATACGTGAAAAATTTCTTATTATTAAATAAAATTTCAGTGTTCACTCCAACTCTTAAAGTGAAAAACCATGAGAAGTTAATTCTAATAGCAATACCAGAATTTCTGCACTCCTTTATAGTTTTCCAAATTTTTAAATAATGCAACAATCCTCATATTATCCCATCTCATTACATTTTACAAAATTTTTGCACATTCATTTTCTATAACTACCCTATACTGAGAAGTATAAATATAAAAATTTAGATTAGGAAAATATATGCTAGTGCATATAACGAGATTAGTTGTTTGGAATTCTTTTTTCCTTCTGGTGAAACTGACTAAGTTAAGACAGGAAAACATGTTTAGTAAAATTGACATTAATAGAAAATAGCTTTAGTTTTACAGTGCTCCTGCAAAATAGAATGTGACAAAACTGGCACAAATTTCACATTTGACAACTACAGGTATTTTTATTATTCTTATTTCTCCTCCTTTGAAGTACTTCTTATATTGTATCTGACTTGTTCCAATTCCAGAATTTTGAGGTTCTGCTCCTCTTTGATCTCTCACTAGCCATTTTCAATACTTCTTTCATCCAAGACTTTCTAGCTCCCCTGAACACACCACCACCTTCTATTAGTAGAAAAGGGAAAATCTATTTCAAAGGCTTTGGTGATTTTTCTCTTGTAGGTCAACCTGAAAGTATCTTTTATCTTCCTCAGTGTGAGAACCTCCACCTTCTTGAATCTCTGGTAGACTCCTGGGTTCCATCTGTTTTAAAGTCGCCATTCATCGAAGAGCCATCACAGCTGTTTACATTTATACGAGGCTCATTCCTCTTATATTTCAATGGGATGTTATTTCCTTTTTTAAAACTTTTATCCTGGAAACAATGGGCCCAAAATTTAAATAAAAAACAAAACTGATTTTGTCCATGTAATTGAGCTAACACCTCTCAAAACTGATTAAGTAGGCTTACTAAGCTTTTATATCCCTGTTTTCAAATACAAGATTTTTCTGCATTACAACAAATTATACTTTCAGATTTACAGTAGACAGTGTCCGCATACATAATTTCTATTTCTCACTCACTAATCTAGTATTTTCATTAAATTGGCATGTTTTTTCTCAATCTCTCTCTTTTCCCACACTCTCAATTTACTCTTTAAAATGTGGAGTAACCAGAGGTACTATATTCATCTGAAAATTAAGCAGGGGCAAGAGGAGAAAACGATAAGACTTTCTCCTGTGTTGACTGAGCTTTTCAATATGATTTCACTATTGAGATCATAGTAAAACACCAAACCATCTTGGAGCCATTTTCAATGTAAGCAAAACTACCACAATACAAAATAAATATCAATAATATTTATATTACTTATTCTTTGAGTTTAAATATAATTGTTTCCCCTATTAAAACTAATATCCAGGAGGCTGAGAATGTAGCTCTGTGGCAGGGCACTTGCACAGTTCGCATGAAGCCCTGGCTTTTATCCTCAGCACTGGAAGAAAACAAATAAGAAGAAGAAAAATTTGAAAAAAAAGATGAAATAAAATAAAACCAATGGCCAAAGTCTGTCAATATATTCATTTAGTAATCCTAAGAATTCAGAACGCATGTAGAAATAATTCTGAGTCTGAAGAGCACATTGCCTATCAAGCAGCCATAGAGCACCAGGCCCTCAGGGGACACTCATTGTTACTCTCTTTCTTGTTCTTCCTCAATTCTAGTATTTAATATTAGAAAAAGGAAAATAAAATATTACTATTTCCTCTTACAATATGACAACCAGTAAAGTTTACTAATATCTGGAAACAAAGGCAGCTATAACTAGAATTTGTAACAATTTGCAAACCTAAGTTAAATATGATAACATCTGTAAAATATTGAAAATAGTTCCTGGCACATGGTAAGAATGACATCTTTGTTTGTTTGGTACCGGGGATTGAACCAAAGGGCAGTTAACCACAACTTGCTCACCATAGTTGCTAAAAGACAAGAAAGGTGTGGCTTTACATAATTTAAAAAGATATTTAATTCTTCTAAATATTTTGACAAGTTTCTTCATAATTACCTTTCCAACAACGTTTAAGTAAATAGGCATATTTGCCAATAGTTAGGAATCTCAGAGTCACTGTTCACCCTTTCAAGACAAGACATGGATTTGGACATTTATGTGGAATTTACTGACTTCTCAGTATATACCACCAAGAGTGCTATGCTTTATGCACTCATCAACTCTTCTGTTAACATCACAGGAATATGTATTTCATTTTTCCCCACTGGCTAGCCCTTCATTTTGTCTTCCTATCCCTTCTTCTCAACCCTTCCTATGGAGTGTCCCAAAGGGTTCAGAATTATGCTTTCTGCTCGTGTCCATCTAAATATTCCTCACATGGTCTCATTCAGTCCTTTAGCTTTAAATTCTTTCTGTACCCAATGACTGCCAAATTTATGTCTCCAGTCAAGACCTATCTAATGAGAATCTTACCTCCAGCTAACTAGGTTTTTATTTATTTTGGTTTTGTTTTTGGCAGTACTAGGGATTGAACCCAGGACCTGGCACGTGCTAGGCAAGTAGCACTGTACCACTGAGGTCTATCTCTACTGCTCCAAATGATTTCTTGACATCTTTACTTGTATGTTTAATGAGAATTAAGGTATTAATGTACAAAACAGAATCCTTGATTGCTTACCCTTAACTGGTTTCTTTCCCAGTCCAATGACTCATGAGGAAAAAGAAACCATTTTCTATAATGTCTTTGTCCTTTCCTGCTGCACCTATCTTCATTCTAAGTAAATTTTTCTTTTTTTCCTACCTCCCTTGTCAGCAATTAGACCAGACCACCATCCCCTTTCTCCTTCCCACTGATTCAGTTGGCTCCAGAAGTTGATTTACACCCAATATATTCTCTTTGAGATTGACAGCACTTTCAGTTTAATTGATGTTGAGATTTTAATAGTTTTGATTATTCCATAGGTAGCCATTGGGAACTCTAGAAACATCTCTGGAATTGCACTATAGAATTATGTTTAATTCTCATTTATTTGTAGTATATTCTGATTAGTTTAAAAACTTGATACTAGCTTCTTATTCATGGAGCAAAAAGTCAAAAAAATTAAAATGATAAGTTTAAAATATCCTCAGTGTAAAATGGTGAGTGGGAAAGTATCAAATCACCTTACCTTTGTCTCTATGTATTAGTAAAAATAAAAACAGCATTGCACTTACAGTTCTATTTGAATATGAATCCCGCTAGATTTCTCCAGCTTTGTCTATAGCTGGTTTGTGACATATGCTATTGTAACTTTCATTTTTCTCAAAATACAATAGTTTCCTGTCTCTAAACCATTGGCTATGCTATTTTTAAATACCTGGATATCTTTTTTTTTCAATTGAGTAAATTATAATTCCACTTCAAAACTGAGCTAGAAAAGCATGCCTGCCTTCCCTGGGCAGCCACATCATCAACAGCTACATCTCCTACTCTTCACTACTTTCACCCTGGGTAGGTGTTCTGCTGCTGTGCTGGTCTGTGAATAACTCTCTTGAACTGCTCTTTACAGCGCTCTCATAGCAGCTGGTGAGCTCGTGTAGTTTGTTACTGGGTTTCTGCTTATTTACTAGTGTCTGCAGTTTCCTGACACTTGTTTTCTGAATGCACAAATGATCTGTGAGTGTGACCGACCCACCTTTATGTGTAGAAAGCACTTAATGATTCATATTAAAAATTCCTTTTGTTCCTATTTAAGTGAATTGTTCAAGATGGATTTTTCTCTATGACAGAAAATTTACAAAATTTCAGGTAATAGAAGATAGAAGAAATTGCATAAAGTTTTTGCTATCATTTGTTTTTCTCCCTCTTTCTCTTTTGATCACATTCTATGGATAAAATTGCATAACCTATTTTTTCTAGGAAAATCATGACTATTCTAGACAATTTGAGAAATACAGAAATGAATAAATAGGCAAAGATCTAAAGTCTTTCTGAATATCTCATTTGACCAGGACAATTTAATCTGTTCATTTAGGGGCTGGGGTTGTGGCACTTACTGTGAGCGCTTGCCTAGCATGTGTGAGGCACTGGGTTCAATTCTCAGCACCACATATAAATAAATAAAATAAAGGTCCATTGACAACTAAAATTATTTTTAAAAATCTATCCATTTATTAATTAGTTTATTAATTCTTCTGAGGAACAACTATTTGATGAGTGCTTTCTCTGTCCTGCTTGCTGGGAATACCACTTCCTGTACCCATTCTCAGGCAGTCTGCAATCTATTTATGGCAGTGGCTGCTTAGAGATGAAGTTTTAAATCTTCCAAAGTCTCCATCAGCACCCCAAAGCTTGCTTATCAGATAATGTTTGTTGCTACATGTAATTATTTGTGTTGATAGTCCTTTATAAATTGTAATTAAAAATCAGTCTTTTAAGCTGGGAATGGTGGTGCACGCCTGTAATCCCAGCTGCTTGAGAGGCTGAGACAGGAGGGTCACAAGTTCAAAGCCAGCCTCAGCAATGGCGAGGTGCTAAGAAACTCAGTGAGACCCTGTCTCTATATAAAATATGAAAAATAGGGCTGGGGATGAGGCTCGGTGGTTGAGGTTGAGTGAGCCTGAATTCAATCTCTGGTACCCCCCCAAAAAAAATCGTTCTTTTATCTATGTGTAATATGGTAAGACTACCTCCAGATCCCTGATCTGACTAGATTTTCTTTGCAAACTCTTCAGTTATAGTTCTGCAGTTGCCACTGAATTGTGTAGATTATTCAATATTTTTAAAAACGTTGTAGATGCAAAAAGGGACAAGACAATGGCCCTAATTCCTTTAGTTAGTTTTGTGATTTATTCTGAAAATACTTATGTGGAGAAAAAGAGTGAAAACAAACATCCATACACACCAAACAAATATATCTTTAGCTTTTGTGGTGTTCTTTCAGAGTAATTTTCCAAAGTCACCAGTTCATAAACAAATCACAGTTGGGTGGGGGAGACTAGAATTTCAACCTAGGTCTATCTGATTCTATGCTTATCCTTTTTCCAGTGAGTTAATCAATGTTGTGTGTTTAGCTTGATAATAAAGTAATTGCAGACAGGACTATGTCAGTGGATAAAGCACTGTAGGACTGAAGGACAGTTGGTCATTTGTGTGAACTATGCATTTAAGTCCCATCCACTGGATTTAGCTACTTACCTAAACCTACACTGAGCCTCTTCCATATCTCTGGCAAGAAAAATTTAATTGAGGTTATGTCTTTTGGAAAAAGCAAAAAGATATCTTTGCTTTTTAATTTTCTTTACCATGATTGCTGATGCCACACAAATACTACAAAAGAGGTATGTTCACTATCATCTTGAAAAAGACAATAATGAAATACAAGACTGAGTTTGCCTTGAGGTGAGTGAGACCATGGAAAGAATGGATTTTCCCCTTCTTAATTGGTTTTTGATATTACATAAAGTGAAAGCCATTGAATAATTCACCAGTGTATCTAAATTTTTGTTTTGAAGTACAAGGGAAGTAACTTGACCTTTGTTAAACACTTTGATCATGGAAAACACATGAGGTTCTCATCTTATTCCAGGAAGTGTAGACACCAGATAATCTTTTCATAGTCATCCAAAAGATGCATTAAATGAATCAGGTAGAGCTATCCTATACTTTTGTATTACAGAGACACGTTTAGTTTAATAACTATAGGAACAGAAAAGAAAAAAAATATGTTTTTTGGTCAATATGTTAATCAAATCATTTAGGACAGATAATTTACTTTGAATTCTTAGATTTCCAAACATACCATTTTGTTTCTAAAATCAGACTTAACTTATGCCTAATCAACCCTAAGTATTTCTATTTTTCAATCACCCATATGTTTTTATACTGTGAATTTACTTATTGATACTTTAGATATGATCAAAATATATAATAGCTAAGGAAGATAGTGAAGCATAAATTATCAGTTCAGAGTTTGACTCTGATAGGAAGTGACATGAGGCAATGGATTGCAAAAATAAATAACTAGAAGTTGCTAAAATAGCACACAGAAAATCTTTCTATAAAAATAAAGGAATCAAGACATTTTTGAAAATTTTAGAGATACTATTTGACAGGTATAATTATACTTAGGAAAATAATGACAATGAGGTCAAATATTAAAATAAGTATAATTTGATGTGGATAAAACTGATTCGTGAATTTAATAGCACAGGCAATTGAAAACACTTAAATGAAAGTCATGCTATTGAATTCAGTGAAGAAAAAATGAAAATCAAAAAATTGAAAATTAGTTAAGCCATATAGAAATAATTAATTTGGCTTAATGAAGATTTCTTTTTCTGCAACTCAAGAAAAATTCCTAGATGTTGGTATATTCTAACAAAATGTTTATTTTCATTTAAAAGTTGAGTTAAACATCCTTTGTATCCAAATCATGGGATCATAACATTCTCTACCCCAAAGGGAGTCACTAAAGAAAGGATGGACAAATATAAGATTTTTATCCTTTTACAGAGATTATTCTGTAATTGCAAGTATGGGCCCAGTAGAGATTGAAGGAAAATAAGTTTTCAGGCTATTGTTACAATAGGAAATGTTAAAGAATTCCTAGCAAAGAGTGTAGAAGGCAATGAAATATATAGAATCTTTAGAACATAGAATCCAGAATAGCCTGAAAAATCTCTGAAACAGAAGATGCAAAGTTAAAAGAAATCAAAGATCTATAAAGATTTATTCCTATACTCCTTAACTTTAAATTGTCCCTTCATGTCTTCATAGTGTCTCAAATGAAATGATAGTTATAATCATGCTTCAGTGCTAAAGAGCTACGTGCTGTGATTTCCTGGGATCACATGAATGAAATGTATCACTTTACAAACAGTATCACATAGTTTTCAAAGTGTTTTCACAAATATTATTACTTTCAATGCTTATAATAACCTATGGATAAGGAAACTATCTCGAGAGGGAAAATGATTTGGATCAAAATTATACAATTCATGGAGTTAAATTTCCAAAATATTTCTTACTTCAAATGCCATGGCATTGCCCAACATGGAATGACTCCTGCCTTATTTCCTATTATGCTTAATATTTTTCCTTTCTTTGTAAACAAATTACTAGTTTTTATTTAAGTGGGGCTATGTAAAATAGAGTGACCACCATTTACTCTCATATCACTTTGATATCATCTCTTAACATCACTGTTATTTTTATAGGATTTTCTAAACTATTTTCTGGAATATTGGGATAAACATTTCCAAGTAAAAATGTAGAGAATTTTTTTTTTTGTCTATCAGTGGTTTTTATTAAAGTTTCACTTTGTTACTGTACATGGCTATGATGCTACCAGTGTTAGCAGACTACTTTTTGGAGGGCTGATGGTTTCCTTCCTGTTGCTCAAATTTTAATGAAAAGTAATTTCTAAAATATATGAGTGGTGATCATTTTCCCTTGAATATCATTGCACTGTAATTATAATTTTATCATAAATCAATATATACAAGTTATATTGAGTTTTCAGTAAAGCAGTTTTTTTACTTCAAATACTGGTCTCATTTTTAGCAGGAAATGAATATCTTAAACGTATATAGAGAAGCACCATAGAAATACTTTAACTTTTGTTTGAACTTGGGTCTGTAGTAAAGAATCTAAAAAACTTTGAAAACTTTGTTGATTATCCTTGTAGAAGTGAATCCCCTGAAGGTAATGTGAATGGACATAGTAGATGCTTCTTTCTTTTGCTAACCTTGACTTTGTGTATTTATGCTTGCCCTAGAATAAATAGTAGAAAAGTTTTGGTGTCTTTCTTTATTCTCTCTTGATTATTTTGTGGTTCCTGAACATATGATTTTCTGCTTACAACAGTTATTCCTAAGCTTTGTGACAGACAAAACTTAAGTAATGCATTGACATATGTAAACAGGAATGCTGATTAAAGCTTTTAGATAATTATTAGATATTTTCTAATCTAAATATTGGTTAGAGCCATTTATTCAAAACCCAGTGATTACTATAATTACTTCTTTATCTTTCATACAGGTGTGTATATATATATATATGTAGAAGTAAACATCATATGTTATTATATAATATATTACTAAATGAATAGCCTGCAGTATTTTATTTTTTCCCTGTACTATGATCTAAAGACTGCTTTCTTTCCATATGTAAAAGTCATATCACTATTCCTCTGGTAATAGCAACTGTTGTGGGGCTAGGCATCTAGTTCAGACAAAGATATTTACTCTAAACTGAATTTAAGTTTAAACTGAAGTTCAATTTCTATTCCAATTTTTCCTGAATAAATAATCTCATAATTTTATGAAGATTGGAAAACATTAAATGTCTAGGGTAATGAAAAATTTCTCTGCACCACAATGAATTAAAACGTGTTCTGAACACGCAACTTTGTCTTCATGAACCCTGTGTGTCTGACAACGAAATGAAGCATACTCACTACAAATCTCGGAGTTCCTCAGACTGAAGTTCACTATCTCACTATCTAGTAATACCTAGTTCCCAGATTCCCTGCAAACTCTCCGTGTGCACACATCTTCATCTGCCCTTGCAAACAGTCTCAGTGTACAAGGATCAGCGTCCCACCAGTTTTTGCAAGGACTGGCCTTGACTGTGTTGTCCTCCTGTCACATGAGTTTACTTGTCTTCTCACGTGGACCTGCATTTGAAGAATGATGCTCACCCACCCTATGGCATTAGCAAAAATAGCCAAAGAGCAGGTTGAAGAAAATTTAGGAACATTTCAAACTGTAGATTTTAAAGAAGGCAGGGAGACTTCTCCAGACAAGAAGTGAGATAAGGAGATGAAAGAAGGAAATATCAAAAAAAAAAAAAAGGCAAAAGCCACCCTCCCACTTGGCTCTTCAATTAGTTTTCTGCTCACGTTCTCTTTTGACCACCCTCTCTGAGATTTTCCTCCTCTTGCTTCTTCTTCATCTCTCTACTCTATAGTTTTATTAAGAAAATTCATTATGTATTCAGTATCTGCTAAGAAATCAGACACAAAATGCATGAAAAAGATAAAAACACAGTTTCTGCATTTACAGAGGTTACAATGGCAGTGAATCCACTGAGCACAGACCATTACCATCATCACCACGGTTAAAACAGGACTTCAAAATGGCAAGGAAAGGTAGTAAAAGGACCCAATTTCAATGGAGATATTTTGTGACAAGAGTGACAAGAGAGACTGTCAGAGAGGAGATGTGACTTGCACAGACAGGGCCTAAAAGGCCTTGAGGAACCATGGGAGAACTGGATGTTGAACCACCTCCTGTTTATTCTCTTTCAGTCCTTAGAAAGGGAAGGAACGATCACCACCAGCTCCACGTCCAGCTCCCAGCTTATTGGCAAACCCATTTTCTCAGCCTAGAAGATTAGAATTTATACCAAGGATAATGAGAAAATATTAGAATTTCCCCCCCATTCTATTGTATTTTTAACCTGTACAATGTACAGAGAAAGGATGAGACTGATTAGGGAACTATTATTTAAAAAAAAAAAGATGAATTAGGAAATGTTTACAATATTAAAGATGAAAGCCAATGCAGCCATGAATTAAGGTGATGGCAATGGAGAGTTAGAATGGAGGCAAGAATTTAGAGATTATTAAAAAGCAAAATTTCAGGAGTGAAGGAGCATGTTAAATATTTGTATTTAGGAAAGGAGGTAGGTTCATATTTCTGAAGAGATTAATCTGGAGATGGAGAAATAGGAGGACAACATATAGTAGATAATAGTAATCAACCCAGATGGTATATAGTAGATTAATAGTAATCAACCAAGATGGTAGAAAGCAAGAATAATAACTGGTCAAGTTCATAGTACCCCAATATTTAAAAGGCAGATAAATATGGAGAAACAGTAGTTAGACTAAAGACAGATATCAAGTAGCACATATAACTTACATATATGAATATAGAACATAACTCACACAGAATATATGGAAATCTATATGTAGATATGTAAATGAATAATGTAGCAATATTTATGTTTCTATACTACTTATTTGTCACTGATGAAAGGATATCAGAAGAACAGAGAAAGAACCTAGCTCAAGCTAACCACTCTGTCCCTGTGCTTGTGTAAAGAAAGAGAGTAAAAGGAAATACAGACCTCTAACCTCACTTTATCTTCCCTCAACAAAATGCACTTCAGAATCTAGCAATGATAAGAAAAGTTTTTAGTAGGAAAATATTTTTAAAAGATCACTTAAGCAATCTTACACACACCCCAGATTCTCTCAAACTGCAATTAGCACTTAATAGGATTGCTTAACAAATTTAATTAATAATTTGCATTGAATGTCTGTGATGTGCAAGATACAGGATGTGTTTGTGACATGAGGGCTTTTTTTTTTAATGTAGATGGAAAATGAAGAATTAAGTCCAGGAAATGAGACAACTGTTATGACTCATAACATAACTCATAACACATTTCACAAGGCATAATTCAAAGTATTCTTTAACTGTTATGCCATGGAGAGGTAGATTTGCCTGGCATTACACCTTCATTATGGCCAAAGAACAATCACCCCTACCTGAACTCTCAAAATCATCATTCTTCCCTAGAATTATTTAGAAATTTTAAACAAAGATTTATTTTACAATTGTCATGGCAAAGAGGTACAATGCAAGAAGAGTCAAAACTTTTGTGGAAAACTGATCCCAGCATTGTTATTTCCTTGGCAAAGCTTAACTTTGATCTTGTCCACATGTGCATTTCAGATATTAAATAAAGCACCCGAGTTGTGTACATATTTTTTCATTGATACCTCATCTACATTTGACTATTTCTTTATACCTTTGGAACAAAAAAATGTAAATTTTGCTGTCCAACATTTATTATTTCCTGTAGATATTACACTAATTAAACACATTTAAGTAAAACATAAGAGATTATTGCTAATAAATAAAAATTCATAATTTAAAGAAATAACTTTCCAAATTCTACATTGAGTCACAAAATATCTCTTGGAATTTAAAAGTATGTTAACAACACTTGCAGATACAAATGATTATGTCAATACATGTTTTCCCCAAATATTTATATACTCAACAAGTCTCTCAAGACTTTTTAGAAAAATGATTGTTTTTAATAT
This sequence comes from Geosciurus inauris, assembly GCA_004024805.1. Lineage (NCBI taxonomy): Eukaryota > Metazoa > Chordata > Mammalia > Rodentia > Sciuridae > Geosciurus > Geosciurus inauris. Next base: position 108,431 of record PVHX01004000.1, read on the forward strand.
TAAAATTTGAATAATATTAAAATTTGAATTTTCAAAATAGATGTACATATTTCTATCTGTTTATAGTATAAATTACTTTGCAAAGTTGATTTAAGGTTTCCAGATCCTATTATTATTTTATTTTGATCATGAATTCAAAGATGTTCCTTATGATGAAAAATATTTAATAAACTGATTTGAATTTTTATGGTGACATGATCTATGACCTATAAAATATTTCCATATTCTTTTATAATCATTTATAAATGCTTTGCAACATTTTCTGAGAGGGAATTTTTAGTGGAAATGTCTTCTGATTTATGATAATACATATATATCATCTTATAAAATTAGTTTTTTTAAATTTACTTTTGATTGTGATGAAAATTTGACAATTTTCAGACAATTTGACAATTGTCAAACATTTGACATTTTCAAGAAATGCTGTGCCTCCATAGATTTTTTAAATTCAGCTTTAAAATTAAAAACAAAACAAACAAAATCACCACAATAAAAAACTTACAGTGTTTTTCTTGCCACTGTCATAGCTTACTTAAAATATAAACTGATAATGTAACATGGTCAGGAGGTAGCTGGTGCCCTGACTTTCTGAGGAGAGAGGGGAAAAGCTGGCAAAACAAGATTTAAAATTTTTTTTCATTTAAAAAAATGGTTAGAATTTCTACAATAATTCCATTTTCAATGCTGCTTTAATAATAGCTTCCTACATCATAAGACAATAGATTAACTATTAGTTACATTTAATAATAAACCAGAATGTATTCGTGACCCAAACTGACACTCTTCCAGAAATATCCACTAAGTAGACCATAACTTTACAAAGATCTCAAGCTTAAATAGGGACCAGAGGTCCAATTCATTGCATTTTCTGTAAGACATAACATTTGCATGATACTTAAAAATTTAAATATCTCTACCTCCTCAATGCTAGGATGCCCAGGAAGGGCGGTGGCCCTACAAGAATATTCAAAGCAAAAAGTCATTGAAATTATTAGCAAGTAACTAAAGTTTGACTTAAAATGTAACCTGTGGTAAGATGCAGAATGTCAATGTTTTATCAAATACCTAAGAGTATTTTTTGAACAATCATATACCTAAGTACTCAACAAAATAGTTCAAATGTTTCAATAGTAATAAAATTTGAGGAAGCAAACTCCTGATCTGAAAAGAGGGAGTGGCTTTCATGAGATCAAAACCATCTTAGGATTTTTAAAAACAGTTCAATTTTTGCTAAAAGCAAAATCCATTTATTTTGTCCTTAAATAATTCCTCAGACTTTCGCCAATGTATGTTCACATCACCATGAGAGTTAAGTAGCAGAGTTGCTTTTGCAATACCTCAACAGTTTGAAAATGAACAGATGCCATTTCTTGGTTTAAATTGTGATTTCCCCACCCAAATATGTATGCATTTTTAAACAGAAACCATATATTCTGTCACACAACAAGCTGTGTCTCCTGGAGCCACAACAATCTTGACCATTTTACAGCAGGCTTATCACTTCCAGTCCACAACACACAATTTATTTTTAATATCTATTTCAAACCAATGTTTCTCCAAAAGGAAAGAAAAAACAATTAAGCAAATATTAATATTCTTGTACCTACCTGTAACAAACACGTCTGTGTCCAGAAAGGCAAAGCCAAAGGCCAAAAGTTTAAGCCACAAATACATGGTCATATCTGCAAATTAGCCGTATCCTTAAGAAACAGCATGCGTCCCCCTGAAAGGCAAAATAATGGTTATCTCTCTAAAAAATTTTCTCTGTAAACCCGAATCAAAAATAAAAGAAATGGATGCATACTCTTCACTGCTGTTTTATCAGACGGGGAGCAATTTCCTCCTCTGCTACCCTAAGAACAAACCACTTGCCAGCTACATGGAGCTAGCAACTATGAGGGGGTGATGTCAGATTCGGTTTTACTTACTTCTCCAAAAATACTGTAAAGGGACCTCTTTGCAGGAAGTTAAAAAAAATTGTTCAAAGCAAGTGCAATGGCATTTTACTTCCTTTAAGTAGTTATAGTAAGCTAGTAGGCCTTTTGAAAGATTTTTTCCCCGGCATGTAAAATCTTCTTAAACTATTCATACAGCAATTTTTTAAAATACCCATTATATATAAAAAATAGGAATATCCTCAAAATCATAAATAATTTTTCTACCTGGGAGATGATAAAACAAATTCAGCCTGGGTCTAACAGAGTGGGAGTTGGCAAAATGGTATGGTATCTGAAGTAGAAGAAAAAGCATAACTTTGATTTATTTAGATGACCAAGAGAAGGAATGCACGACCTATCTGGTTATTTTTAGCAACCAGTATCATTCACCATGTAGGCATTCAAGCCCCAGAAATGTGACAGTTTTAACTTAGAACCCATTTTCTATGCAAAAGTACCTTCAGAGGGCTTAACAGTTCCCGCCCCCACCCCAAATCTTCACCAGATATCCTTGTGAGAATAGGAATGGAATAAGAATGTCATTTCTACGACACCATGTCCTGCTTCAAAAAATTAATGCGTCTTTGACTTAGGATATTCTTCATGTTACTTACAAGGTAAAATGAAATACTAAGTGTCATTTATAAGAGTTTGCCTTTTTTCATTTCCTCACAATACTCTTCCAACCTTTTGATATGTATGACAAGAAATGAATATTATAAAATGATATGAATAATAATATGAATAATATAAAATGTTCTTCACATTCAGACAGTATTCTTAGTAAATCTATGAAGTAAGAAGATGCTTACTGGCAAAATGCTATTGTGAATCCAGCAATACAAATGAATGAATTGATATTGTTATCACAGTACATGCATTTAAAAATAAAAGTACACACATGCACCACTCATTCTTTGAACTATAGGCAATATTGGAGCCTTTGCAGAAACTTTGCAATCCCCAGTTAAGAATTATTATAGGCTTCTTGTATTTATGTAAATAAATCTTTTGATATTTATAGACTTACACTTTTACTTTGGCTGCTAGGAACTACAGAGACAAATTTGCATTCTGCTTTGTGTAAATGGAAATAATCTCACAACTTAAACTCTCAGTTACAACATTTTCACAATATTATAATTATGACTACATTCTATTTTGATTATTATTATCTGTGTTGCCTTATGAGACTCTTTGTGCATGAACTGTGCTTAGCACTTTACTTTGAACACATTATCTCATTTTTATTCTACTCTTGATCTACATAATGTTACTATTCTCCATTTTATTTATGTTGTTCTGAGAGAGTTTAGGTGATTTGTCTAAGGCTACACAGCAAGAAAACAGGTAAGTTATAATTGGAATCCATGTCCCCAGATTTTATCTTTTCCTTTCTTACCATCCTCCTTCATTTTCCCACTTCTTTCCTCAGTTTATCTGTACTATGTATTTTTATAGTTTTTATCTCTAAGAGAGAGATTGGTAATAGAAAACTCTTTGGGAATTAACTTTAAATATTGTTAGGTGAATATTTATATTCCGTTAATTTGCTATTATGGCAGAAAATTTGACAAAACTAGAGGCCAAGAGGAAAGTACATGACATATGATCTTTTAAAAGGAAGATAAGTGTACAAAATATACTCTGTAAATATATGTATATATATATATATATATACATATATACATATACATATGTATATATGTATATTTGTTTTTGTAAAACATGAGTTTAGCAGCCTTGAAGAGAAATCACATCTATTTAGGAAACACAGAGATTCAATTTGATTTTAGGGAGGTAGGTAGAGATAGTCTACCTCAGGAATCTAAGACTAGCAATAAAAGAATTGGATTATTATGCATTTAACTGAGTTGGATTGTCCATTAAAATTGAGTTTAATGTCTACCAGACATAGGCTCTGGGGAGGCAAAACCTTATTTTGTACTATAAAGACATAAGGAAATAGTACCTGATGTATAAAGACAAAAAATAGATTAATATATACACAATTCTAATGGCTCACCATAGAGGCAATAGCAAATGGTGGGTTTGACAATGCTGAGGTCCAGACCCTCGAGAAGAGGCAAGGAGGAAGTTCCCAGCAGCTGTCAGGAGATGCAGCATAGCTCTCCTTAGATAGTGGACAGCACAGCACTGGCAATCTAGTTAGCAACAGCTAGCCTTCCTTTAGCACACCTGGGCCTGGCACATGGGTCCTCAGCATGCTGACGCGGAAAGCTCTCATAGAAATAGGAATGTTTGTACCACACTGATGTGATCCACCTTCATTGATGCCAGGAGGATGGACAGGTGGGCAGCTGCTTAGTCAATGTTTTGCCAAGACAACTGAGGCTAGGGAAGGGCCAGGAATTAGCACCGAATTTTGCACATAGTAAATATATGATGCTTTTTGAGTAGTTGAAAAGAGCATGTATCTAAAACAATCTCAAATTTTGATCAACAAAATTTGCTCAAAATAATTATAGCTGATTGAGTTATCATAGACGTTTAAAAACTAGAATAGCAAGTGTAACTAAACAAATCATTTTTCCATATTTTTAGTTTCATAAAATTAACATAAAGATGAACACATTATATGAGGTAAACTACAGAAGCAGATATTATTCACTCATTCATTCAATAAATATAGAGTAAGCTCCTAATATAGAACAGTCATTTTGCCTGACTCAAGGAAAATAATGTTGAGCAAAACCAAACCTGCTCCATGCCTTATCAATTGGTGGAAGACAAAATTATTGGCGATCTAATCATCATGACCTGTTCAGCACACAGGAAGTACTCAATGCCCTGATTTAAACATACAGTAGGATGTTTGGTCTAGGCCGTAGGTTGAGAAGTTTGCCTAGAATAAAAAGCACTGAAGTAGACCTGCAAAATTAATAGACATTAAATGGGCATGGGATGAAACAGAATATTCTAGATGTAAAGAACAACGTATTTAAAGGCAAAGATTGTGTTCAAAGCGTGGAAAGAGGTGTGCATGGCAGGTGTTTAGGGAAGCACAGCCTGGAAGATGGGGAGGCTTCAGAGGAGACACGAGGAAGCTCATCAGGCCTCTCACTTCTAAGGATTTAGCTTCATCCCCAGAGGTATGGGGAGCTATTGAACCCTTGTAAGTCTGCTCTTGAACCTTCTTGCCAAGGGTCTCCATGGTGCAAATTTTATACCATCACATTTCCTGTCCTTTTGCTTCTCAGCAGCACTAAATACAGTTAGGCTTCTCGTCTCCAACCATTATCTCTGTCAGTTTATAAAACATCATCTGTAGATTTTTCTCGATCCTCACTGAGTATTCCTCTGCAGTCTCCATTTTGGGTCTCCTCGCCTACCTGTCTCAATAAGTGCTACTGAGACACAGTCAAAGCTCAATCCTAGACCTCCCTCTCCCTTTCTGGGTGACTTTTTCATGCTGATTCACAAATTTATATCTCTAGTCAAATCTAAATTTCAGTTCTGTAGACTTACTTTGCTACTGCACTCTTGATAGTCCACGATCGCCTCACAGCCTGCTCAACACAGCATGGAAAGCTTGACTCATCCCTTCTTTCATCCTGCCCCACCTTTCAATCTTATCTGAATCTGTAAATGTACCAACAAACACAGTCATTTTTGCCAGAAAATTTTTTCATTTCTCTTTTTCTTTCCCAAGTACATCCAATTCATAAACGGGTCTCATTCATTCTCTACCATCTCCTGGAACTGGACCCTTTTCCAGTGTTCACTTAGGACCCAGCCACCACTGTAGCTGAAGCAGCATTAACTTATGTCCAAGCTTCCATCTTATTTCCATTCAGTATTTCCTTTGAGCAAACAAATTGAAATTCTCTCAATACAAATTGGATCATGATAAGTCTGTACTTCGAATCTATCAATATTTATCTGATTTTCAATTGAATGAAATCTAATCTCCTCCATAATACATTATTCCACCCATTTAATGGCATGTTCCACCATTCCCAAACTTTGCTCTGGCTGTGCTGGTCTTTTTGTGGTCCTTGAACCATGTTCTTTCCCATTCAGAAACCTTGCTCTTCATTCTGCCTGGGATGCTCTTATTCTCATTCCCCCTCCACCATCCAGCTGACCATAACTTCCTTTAGACTTCAGCTTTAGTGTCACTTCCTCAATGAAGTTTCTCGTACTATCCCACTTAAAAAAAGTCCCTCTATGTTATGTTCTGTCTCAGGAACTTGTTTGTTTTCTCCACATCCAGGAATGTATTGTTTTTATTTATATTCAACTCCTCATGGGTCCATAAGCCTGCCTTCTACATAGTAGACCATGAGATCTAAGCAGTATTTAGTGTAAAAAGTGCCATTCGTGATACTATCTGTTAAATAAATGAATAATGAGGCTTACACATGAGGCTGGGGTGTGCCCAAAATACTGGGTGTTGGCAAGAGCAAGAGCTGGCAGAATGGAGGAGATGCTTGTGTTTGTAGTATAGACAAAAGATAATGGCAGAAATAAATGTTTACCAGCTAAATAAATGACCAGATAAACATCAGCAATTACAAAATGATATCAAAATTTGACACATATTCTTGTCAGTGAACAAACTACTATAGGAACACATCTGAGGGTATCTTAGCATATCTTTATATTTTTGATCTAGAAATATACTTGTGTTCTGCCATCTGTCTTTTGAAAATTCAGGTGTTGAACAAAGATATCTGTTACTGGATAAATCTGCCCCCTTTGTCTTTGTGTAAAATGAAAATACAGACAAAAGTAAATCTTTCCAATGTCAAGTTGCATGAGAAAGAAGGTGATGTTGCTTTGACAGTTTTTCCCACTCTGAGCACCAGAACTTAATTTTCCTGGTGTGGTAGACATACTCAGCCCCTGTTCCCTGTACATCAATAATCAATGCTGACACAGGAGTTCTTTATTATGATGTTTAAAAACAAGATTTTTGTCTAGTAGTCAGGAAATGGAATTAAATACTAGTCTTAGAAATTATTTAATCCCTGTAATTTGGAACTAGTAATGCTACATTAGTGTTGCTGTGAGAGCTAAATGTATTAATTAGGAAAAACGTTCAATAACTGGTGTAGAATAAACAATAAGGTATGATTAAAATATATCCAACAGAGCATGCTACCCATTCCTTCCTCTTCTCCAAAGCGAAAGAAGGAGGGGGGGAGAAGAACTCCCAGAAGACCTAATGGTCTGTTTTCCTTCTGTGAGTTGTACACACAAAGGCCTGATGGAAAGTGGGAAAAGAGAGAGGAGATAAAAGAGTTAACCTAGACATGAGAGATACAAGTGTTTAACTGTGCTGGAATAAGCTTATTTATGTATTTATTTATTTCCCAAAAGAGACAAGGAAATTGTGAGAAGTGTTCTCTGTATTGTTAAGAGAAGAAAAGGGGAATTCAGTATTTCTTGTTTTATCAATTTAAAGGGACTGTCGATTACAAGATGCATCCTGACTTCAGCAATGTTAAAATGTGTTTTATAAAGTGTGTATCTTAAAATCAATGAAAAAAAGTAGCACAGCAGACCAGGGGCAGGAAAACAATGCAATGATTTTATGTTTGTTCAGAACAAAAGCTCCTTTCAGAAAGCTAAAAACAAATCTCAAAATCTCAAATACAGAGCTACAGAGTAAACAGCATTAGACAAGTTATTGAACCCCAGTAAAGTAAATACAACTAAATTAAATATAACAAGAGGTAACACACATGTGAGGATGTATAAATTTGATATAAGGCATCCCTAGAACTTCAATTGGTTACAAATCTCAAAAATCATGCTCTCAGCATCTCAAAAGTCATTATGTATTGCTTTGGTTAATGACTAAAACACATTTAGAAGACACATTCTCTAATTTGTTTAAAATTTTTAGCATGTAGGTTCTGACAACACTTGTTTTAGAGGCAATCTTGGGTCTCTCTGAGAACGGGTGGTAACATGCAGATTCTCTCACCCTTTCCATTCTTAGAAGCAGCAGGTGGGGGCCTTCGAATAGGGTAGAGAGCCTCCCAGCTCTACAGCTCTTCCCATTACTCTGTACTATACTTAAAACTTACTTAATTTAATTCACCTGTAGTACTTCTCCATGTTACTTCCTAAATGTATCTCAAATGTGTTGACTTCTTTCCACCTATACCACTTCCAATTTAGATACAAACATCCCTTGAATAAACAACTAAAATGGTCTCCTAACAGCTTTGTCTGTTACTTGATTCTAATATTATTTCTTACTTGCCAAGCCATTCTCTACATTTTCTTCTAAATGCAATTATATATTGTGTACCCAATCCTTATACTGTAAATATCTTCCCATCAAATTTAGGTTTAAATGAAAATGCTTGAGGACCTCCAAGTTTCTGCATCGAGGCCCAGCTCTTTCCAAAGCCCCAGCTTTCAGTCTCCCAGACTTCTTTATCTCAATCACGTACACATTGGTTCAGACCATTTTACTAGGGTTCTTCTCAAAGTAAGAGATTTTATACATGCTGTCCTCTCTTCCTTGAAATCTCTGCTCTGCCATTAGAAGTATCTTTTCTATTTTTTTCTAGTATGAGCTCAGTTGTCCCTATCTCCAGAAAGCCTTTTTTGTATTTCTCCAAAGAGAAAGATATCAAATCGAAAGAAGAGATCAAATATCCTTCCATTTTTCGCACAGTATTTTTTCAATCTTCTTCATGGCACCTGTTATACTGTTTGGGTGATTACTTGCCCTCTCCCACCAAACATGCATTCCATGAAGACAGCTACTCTAGCCCATAGGCAGAGATGTACTATGATTATTTGCTGAAATAAAGGAAGAACCACAGAATATTTCCTGATGCTTCTGAGCTACTTAAGATTGTCAGGATATAGAGAATATATTTTCTGGGAACAAGATTGTATTTAATTCGAGTTATAGAAAATAAGGGAATGTGATAATTTTTGAGCACCCAGCTTTAAGTTACAAAATCTTGTCTGCTATACTTGTTTAGTCAGGCACATTTATTCTTTCTGTCTACAGACTAATTCATTTTCTACACTGTTATACAGGAAGAAGAGAAATCAACATGTATAATCAAAGTTATCTTCTAAAGACGTAGCAGTCTCAATGGAAGGCCCTCTTACTCTAAGCTCCGCTAATTAGGGTAATGCTCCCTGCATTTAAACTCCCTTTATAAGTTAAACCTCCAACTTATAAAGGCTCAAACGCAGTGGAAGCTTACTTCTCTGTCACAAATCAATCCAGTAAGGTGTTCCAGGGCTGGCGGAAGCTCTCTGCATAGTAAGTCAAGAACTAGACTCTCCATCTAGATGCTCTGTGATCCCCTGGCCTCTCTCTTTTCTGCATTTAAGAGCAGAAGTGGGAAGAGTGCATTGATAAGACACCCAGGATACTTAAAGACCTTGGCCCTAAAGTGACACGTAGCTTTGCCATCAATTCTATTGACAAAAAATCATCACATTGTCAGACCTAGATATAGGAGAAGGCACATTAGGAAAATGTAGTCTGCAACTGGGCATGTACCAATCAACAACAGCTCTGCACTGTGGAAAGAGAAGCCGAAATACGAGTTTTGGGGTACAACTACACATTTCTGCCAAATGGCCCTGGGTTTGGAGAAGAAGAAAAAATTATGTCGAAGATAGCTTAGAGGTAGAAACAAACGAAAGCTAAAACATTCTTCCACAGTATATGTGGAGAATAGTGAGAATGAAAAAAAGATATTAACTATGCTATGAAGGAATACAGCTCAGGGAAGAAAATAACAAATGCAAAACTAACTGTAATATAATATTATGATGTGATATATGCATGAACAAACACATGTGAGTGTGTGTGTTCATTTTTTTTTTTTTTTTTTGATGAATACAAGATTCTTCAGACCTCTGGAATTTGCTTATATCTTTGGAGTTGTCTCATGTTCCTTTTGGATGATTGTCAAGCACTGGGTTTTGTTGATGTCAAAGAAATTTTACCTTTAAAAAGTTACATGTTTTATAGGAGAAGCACAGCATTTATGAAACCTTATTGCCTGTCAAGTAAATCTTGGTACCTCAGTTTGCATGGGACTGTTGAGATATTCAATATGTAAGATTGTAATTTTTCATGATAAAAAATAATTATAAACTAACTAATATAATAAAGACACTATAATAGTGAACTCTAGTGAAAATGGAAGACAACCCTGTGCCTATATAGTTTTACAGGACAAGGCTACCAGGAGCACCATTTAAAGCACCAAAAGGAAGTTTTGATTTTAATTAGTTTTTCACTATGTGCTGGGCACCATGCTAAGCAGTGACATGAATTTTCTCATTCATATTTTCAGTTTGAAGTTGGTACTATTAGTATCACCATTTTTTTCAGATGAATGAACAGGCCCAGATTAGTAAAGAAACTTTCCATTGTTCACTTATAATCTAAGACACAGAACTTACATTTGAATCCATGTTCCAAATTTAAAGAACCCAGCCCAGCCCTCCCATATTCTATATTAAAGAAGTTCTCACTTAAAAGTAGAACTAATTCTATGTAACTCAGATAGAAATAGACATGACACATAATCAGATAATACTTTCAATCAAACATATAGTCCTATTTCTGAGATCTAAAAGGAATGTGATATAAAAATTGAGTGCAAAATAAAAGCAAAACTTTTTTTCAGGGCTTTGATACCTAATCTTCTGTCTAGCAAATATTACAATTTGCAGCCCTCTTCTTTCTCCAAACATTGTCTCAAGATAATCTCATTGACTCTCATGAATGAAAATGCCATACATTTCAATGATTCAAGGATCTATCCATATTTTTTATTCACAGTCCAAAACTCACCTGTGTGCCCCTATTTTCTATTGCCTAAAACAAGGCACTTGAGTATTTCACAGACAGCCACATCTAAACCTAAACTTTTGATTTCTCTACTCCTCAAACCTGTCCTACTGTACCAGAAGATGTCCCTGACTAGGTGAGGGTCCCTCCAACTACCCAGTTATTCAAGCCAGATACCTTGATGACATCCCAGATTCTCCTTTTTTCTCATTTCCCATCCACATTTCAAGCAATCCAGCCCAATCCAAAACAAGTTCTCCCAAATCTGTCTTTAAGATGTCTATCAAGTCCATCCATTCCATTTCTACTACTTCTGGGTCTAGACAACACAGCAGCTCTCCTGGAAACTGGTACAACCTCCCTTCTGCTTCCACATTTCCTCTCCTCCAAACCATTCCCCACAGTGAAATGGGGAATGCAAACAAATCTGTGCTATATTCTGGTTTCAGGTTTCTATTTGCAATTCAAATTCTACACAAATTCCTTATCAGAGCCCATCAGGTCCTGCAGGGTCCAGCCCCAGCCTGGCTCCTCTACCTCCTCCTACACTGCTTTTTACTTTTGGCATCTCCCAAGTTATCTTGAGCTCACCCTGCTCCATTTGGAATGCTGAACTTGAACAAGGCTCTTTCTCTTCTGCTGCCTATTGCCAGGTCCTTCTCATTGATCGCCAAATCACTTCTTACCTCTTATCTTCTCAAAAAGTCCTCCTCCCTAAGAGGATCCCCAACTCTCATTCTCTGTCCTTGATTGTTTCTTCAATAGTTGTGATATTTTTATTTACTAACTTTTTGTCTGACTCCCCTTTTGAATATAAACTCCATTAGAGGGAAGGTCTTGTTTATCTTGCTCACCTTTGACAATCTGGTGTCAGGAACAGTGTTTGTCTTCTAGAAGGTGTTAACAAATATCTGTTAGCAAAGGAGAGAATAGTATAAATAAACAAGTGAATGAGAAAATGAATAAATGAAAGATGTACCTTCGTGCCCCTGTGAGGAATCTTGATATAAAAATAGGTAGTGAAACAGTATTATACCAATGTGAAGGCCTCTTGCTTTTCTTTCAGCTTTCCTTCCTAAAAATGGAACTCCTGACACTAGATTTTAAAACCATAAAAAGTTATCCACCTTTTCTTACCACAGGTGCCTCAAATGTAATATTATGCTATTAGAATGCAAATTAAATGAACTGATATCTCAAGCATCTAGCACCATGTCTTCTTATGTGTGGAAGGCCTTAGGAAACTTCAGCTCCTCAGAGGACACTACCTGCAACCTAGACATTGATTTAGGAACCAAAGGGAGCTTATTTCTATTCTTGGTTTTGTCACTTGTTTGCTCTCTGACTACTCAACCATTCTTTTTCTTATTTCCTTGTTTAAGGGAAACCGTCCACCTCTTCCTAACTGTAAAATTATCTATCACACATTGACATCCCTAGATAATGAACTTTCATAATGGCAAGCAGGGGGAAAGCAGAATTCTAACTTTTTTCAAATAAGAATCTACTCCAGTGTCCAAAATATTTCAATCCATACTTTTTAACCATTTATAAACATGAGTTTCAAACTGTTGTAAGACTATCTTTTCCAGTTTCTTATTTGACACTGTAACCACAAGTCTTTGAGGACCACCAGTCTGAAGGGGTCCTCTAATATGTCTCTGAATGGCACCAGTGTTTGGGTCAATGGACTCTGCCTTCACATGTAATTGGTTGGCTCAGACTGACTGTTAGGGGTTTTAGACCATTATTTCTTTTGAAGGGAGCACTTTTCCCTAGGAAAATGGGAAGCTGATCCTCCTACTCTCTAGTTGACACACTGGCTGATGATGACATGGGACTTGGTTCCCAGGCCTGAACACATGAAGGAGTTGTCAGGTTGTCAGCTGGCAACACTCCATCTTGTGGGGATTTTCTATGGACTAGAAAATCAAGAGGACTGCTATTTAATAATCAACAACTTCTCCATTAAAAAGCAACCCATTATCATAGCTTGGAAACATCCAGAAGAATAGTGAATTGATTTTAAGGTAGGATCAAAAATAAAAAAGTTTTAAAATTTATAAGAATGAAATCAGAATGCTGAGAGCTATTAGAATTCTAAGGTTCAGGGATCAAAGATGGACACATGTTCTTTAAAAAGGTTTGAACAATAGAAAGACCTTTTGGCAGCTTCCATGTTCCATTTCTTGAATACTCCCTCTTGAACCTCCATGTAAGAAGTCCAATTACCCTGTGCTTCCATGCTGTGAGGAAGCCTAACTAGCCATAAGGAGAAGCCAAGGCAAAAAGGGGTCAGCAAGTTTTTCTGAAAATGTCAGATAGTACTATTTCAGGATTTTTGAAACACAGTGTCTATTGCAACTGTTCAACTCTGCAGTTGCAGAGATTAGACAATGCTAAAACAAATGTGCATGGCATGTACAGGAACAAATTTTAATTTCATATAAGTTGCCTACCTCATGAGGTATTATTCCTCTTTAGGTATTGTTTAAACATTAAAGAATTTTAAAACCATCTTCTTTGTGGCCCACACAACAACCTGCTGAAGACTGGATTTGACAGAAAAAGAGAGAGAAAATGAAAACACTCAGCCAGCCTTCAATTTTTCCTATCCCCAGACATTTTTGTCATTCCAGCTGAGGTCCCAGACATCAGAGCAAGTTGAGACATCTTCACTGGGCACTCTCCAAATTCTTGGCTCCCAGAACTAGATAGTAATTCTATTTATAGAGAATTTATTTATAGATTGTAAACTATTTTATTTTAAGCTCTAATTTTGGAGTTGTTTATTAATCAGCAACAGATAACTGAAAAATATCTTATAGCAAACACAGTGATGAGAAACTAAATTAAATCCTGTAACCACATCACTAGTCTTATCCCTTATAAGTGTCCTTTCCTGTTGGTCCCCATGAATTCACAAGTTTGTCTGTATTTAACTAGTAATTAGTTTTCTTGATGGCATTGACATATAGCTCTATTATCAAAATGAGCAAATTTTCCCTTAAAAATTACATTAAAAGGAATGAGATATACCAAAATAAAGTAAGAAGTGAACTTTCTGAGTTTTCCATTAGAGTTTAGTAATATATGAAGCTCCCAATTCTCAAATCTAGGTTTAAAGAAATAAAAATTTTTCTTTACCTACCCTATAACCAACCTATTGTTTTTGCCATCCAGCTGTAATATCCGCTTCCTCGGGTCACCCTTTGAGCACATCCCCCTCTGCTTCTCTCAGTCCCTCTGGTTCTGGAGAAGGTGACTGCAGAGCTAGAGTACATTACTGAGGTCTAAGGCCATCAGAGTGAGAGCATTCTCCTGGCCAGAGAAATTGGTTCCACAATGGACATACATCCCAAGAATAATGGTGATCTAGGCAATTTTAACTGGCATTTCTGCAAAAGAGTCTTGTTCTTCTTCTTTCATTTTTTGCTAGACTGAGAATTGAAAAGATAAAAAGGCTGGGGTTTGGGTCTTGTTATCACACAAATTCTATGTCTAAAACCAAAACAGCTTAAATTCAACCATGAGAATGAGAACTAAGAGATACAGAGACACATGGTATTGTTGTCAATCTGGATTATATCATCTAGTGATACCCCTAAATGTCTTATTTTCTTTTAAACCATAAAATATATCTTTGCTTAAGTTAGATTAGGATAAAATTTTTGACAGTTACAACAGAAAGTGTCCTGATCCTTCACATGGGAAAAGACTTTTTTCCCATTGGAATATTCATTTATTTATTCCTCAAGAAATATATTTAGAAATATATCTAGTATGTTCAGGTCGTTGGTGATAAGACTTCAGAACACAAAAATAAGTAGGAACAAAATCCATACACACCAGAAACTCACAATCTAGTAGTAAAATCAGATTTATAAACAAGTACTTAAAATACAGTGTGATTTAAGGGTAATGGCATTGTGGCCTAAAGGGGAAGTGATCAACTATGCTTGAGTGGGTAGGAGAAGGTGCACAGGAGAGATCACTGAGCTGGAGAGAAGAGGGGCAGACGTTAGAGTCCAAGCAGAGGGTCAGAAACAAGGAAAAGGTCATGAGGCCTTAGTAGCAAAAGATATTAAAGTTGTTTCATAGGTGTGTTTGAGAAGTCAACAGGAGGAAAAGGAATGAAAAGCTCCTGAGACTGTTTCCCAGTATTTATACCAGTCAGACTTGTAAAATCCAGTAGATGTGGATTAAAGATCTCCTGTGTTCTCACTCAATTTCAACCTCTCCTGTTTTGTATTTTTTAATCACTTCCTGTTTTCTTCCTCTCTCCTATGGACTCTTCTTTTTTCCCTCAACACAAAACGTATAGCTTGGTAATATTCAATTTTGTTTCGCTTCTTTTATCTTCTTTATGTTGTGGCCCATTTAATAAATGTTTGGTTGATATCCTCCCTCCCCCTTCATCCCTCTCTCCCTCCCCTCTCCCTTCTTTCCCCTGTCCTTTATCAACTTTGCTTTTGCTTTTCTCATGCACTTAGTATGCAACTGGACATAAAATCCCAGGAGGGAATGGAGATGTGTTAAATAGTGTCACTAGCAAGTGAGGGTGACTAAGGAAAGAATTCTCAGACTTAAAGCCCAAGTACTTTTAGGAGCAGCTCTCTGGTCCACGTGGTCTCCCCCCAACACATGGTGTCGGAAGTGGCATCTCAGCTCAGAAGATGTGAAACAGCTAATGGAGGGCGCATTGTATTTCTCCAAAAACGTCTCTCTTACTTCTGATGTGGGCGGAAATGAGCTCAGCCTAAAATGCTCCATTGGTTTCACCCCTCCTAGCTGGGTGGACCAGCTGCAAAGCATGTGCTGTGAACCTTGTGAGCTAACACTTGAGAGCCACAGATCCGTGACTCGTGTAACTCAGGAACCCATAAAGCCAGAGGCATGGTGGCATTAGTAATGGGAACCTGGCCTGTCTTACTGCAGAGTGCCTTCCCAACACACCATTCAGTGCCTTGGAGCCGCACCTTCAGGGGTGCTTGCTGATGTATTTCCTTTGAGCAGAACTAAACAGCCTCTGCTGTGCTGCAGGGCAAGGGTGAGAGGAACCTGTGCTCACAGGAAATCAGTGGTTCCCTTTTTATCAATACCTGCACCCAGCTTGGCCTTCTGTAACTTCCGTTGATAACTTCTGAGTATTGGACAGTCAAGCTGAGCTCTACTCTTTGCTGTCCCTGCTGTCCTGTGGGGCTTCTTTCCAGTGGTTGGGTGGAAGGAAGAATGGTGGGGAGGAAGAGGCAGACCAGGTTTCCTAACACCGGGAGAGTCTGAGCTCCAAGTTCATAGCTGTGTGAGCTGAGTTCAATGCCTAGGTTAGAGTCCCCCTGGGGTTATGGTAGAAGCAAGCTGCAGAAGTGTAATTCCTTCTGCATGACAACCCATCAAGGATCACATGTATATTATATGCACATTGCAGCCAGTAGCTCCTCCTAAACAGGAGAGGCCTCCTCCCCTTCCAGTATGCATATACACTGTGAACACATCCTGCCCTGATTATTAGACACATTCTAACTCTAGACAGAATCATTCTTCATTTAAACAAAGAATGTATGGTTTGAGGGCACTTAGAAAGGGCTGAAAACATGTTTTGTGCCTAGAGATATACGAGAGAAAAGAGAGCTTTTACCTTGTCACAGGGGGGTTGAGTGTTTCTACATTAACAAATGATTTAAAAGGAAAAAACAAGGGAATGGGACCAGATAAGAAAAGTATATATTTCATCTGGTCACCTAAGTAAATAATGCTAGAGAAATTCAATCTCTTGTGTTAGGTTTGCCCTTGTAGTCCCTGCCAATCCAGATGAGTAAGAACCCTTGAAGCTTTTATTTATTTATTTTTATTACCTTGAAACACAAGAACCAGGTCCATGTTCACCCTGGTGGAAGACAGTAACTTTTGTCTAGTGGTCTGTAGTGATAGCTTTAGAGATGCATGTGAATCTGTATTTTTCTAATAGAAGGGCAATTCACCAAACCATGCAGTGCCTCCACATACACTAACATACACAGCTGTTTTAGCTTGAAGTTTGCAAATGTCGGCCTCCTGTAAACAGTGTACGAACAAAGAAAATAAAGATGAAATCATCACTCAAACATAATCTAGCAGGGCGCGGTGGCGTAGGTCAGTAATCCCAGTGGCTCCGGAGGCTGAGACCAGAGAATCGCCAGTTCAAAGCCAGCCTCAGCAATGGCGAGGCACTAAGCAACTCAGTGAGAGCCTGTCTCTAAATAAAACACAAAACAGGGCTGGAGATATGGCTCAGTGGTTGAGTGCTCCTGAGTTCAATCTCCAGTACCAAAAAAAAAAAAATCTAAAAACTGCTTTTACAAAACTATTTATACTAAAAAACTGAGCTGTTTAATTGTAATTAAATGGAATTTTTTCTAGCTTTTGCAAGGTGGCTTTCTGAATAAATCAATTCTTGATATTAAATAATCTTAGGAAATTTGTGGTAATGTTTGTTAGCTATGTGGTACAGGTTGAATATCCTCTCTGAAATGCTTGAGACCAGACATATTTCAGCATTTTTAGATTTTGGAGTATTTGCCAATACATAACTAGATTTGGGGGGGGGGGTACCAGGGATTGAACTCGGGGTACTCAACCACTGAGCCACATCTCCAGCTCTGTTTTGTGTTTTATTTAGAGACAAGGTCTCATTGAGTTGCTTAGCACCTTGCCTTTGCTGAGGTGGGCTTTGAACTGGTCTCAGCCACCCAAAGTGCTGGGATTACAGGTGTGTGCCACCGCACTGGGCCATAACTAGTTATTGAAATAGAAAAGAAAAGAACCACACCATTCTGTTCTGACCTGACTCCATTTTATGCTTGCTTAAAATGTTTTCTTTTCAGCCTCCTGACAGCTGTATTTATGTTGATAGTATAGTGGGACATTCCCACATCTTAAAGACCCAAGAATGAACATGAAATTCATTTGTTTCATTTGTTTCAAATACACCTTATACCCACAGCCTGAAGATAACTATGTGATATTTTTAGTGTTCCTATGGTTTGACTATGACCCATCACTTGAGGTCAGGTGTGGAATTTTCCGTGAGTGGTATCATGTCAGTTCTCCAAAGGGAGCACTGTAATGTTTGGATATAGTGAGTAAAAATGTTGTAATTCTTTGGATAGTCAGGCTGAAGTTTTTAAGAACAAAGTGTCAACATTTGCTTATAATGTTTCACAATTTAAAAAAAAAAGCCCAGAGACAATATTAACAGATTAATAAAAAGGCAAAGAGATGAAAAATATGCTTAATGGTCTTTATAAAATTATTTTTATTTGTTCAAACTTTATAATAAAAAATGTTTTAAGAATATAATAAGGTTGCAAATTTACCTTGCAGATCAGAATTCTGGTTAATGGTCCTTATTTTGACTATTTGGTATTCATCCTCTGAAATACTATTATTAAGTATTAAATTATTCAATACAATTCACTTTGCTACTATGTTAAAAGTGTGTACAACTGAAGCTCAGTAGGGAAGAGGGCACTGCTAAAAGCACATTCATGAATGAACTTATCTCTCTTCTTGCAAAATAGGAAAATATATTAATAATTGGGAAAAAAGTTCTTTAGAGCACATTTTGTAAGATCCAATTTGTGCAAAATAAATGTGTTCATGTGTATCTGTGAGTGAACACAAATGTATGCATAGACAGATGTCCAGAGTATGTTCCATAAGGGAAACAGTTATTATCTGAGTATTTGATTGTCAGGTGATGATCCTCTCTCCTTTATGATTTCTAGTCTTGTTTGCTTTTTTTTTAAGTGTGATATTATTTTTAAAATTCAAAAATATGATACAGGAAATAAATCACGCATTGACTTTAATCCTGCCCTGTTTGAAAAATACATGAACTCGATGTTAATCAGAAACATATTCTATGAACACGGTAAACATGACTGATACTTTCTCAAGAAAAATTGCAATGCATTAGGCAATTTTTAGATTACACTCATATTTCTTTTCCTTTTGCATTCAGGATAACATTTGTGTATGTGGTTTCTATTCCAAAGAAGATGAAATTCTAAATAAATAACTTCCTCTTATTCTGTATTTTCCTCTGTGTCTAAGGAAAGAATTATTCATATACTGTAGGCAGGCTGCACCATAAGTCAAACTGACTATTACATTTTCAATGAAAACCTCTTTCTACTCAATTAAAGTAACATAGGCAAGTCAAATCTATACATTACAAAGTGACATCCACTCCCACCTCATGGTACATCTTACACATTTCATGGTATACCTTATAAACAAATTGTACATGTATCACATATCACTTTCATAAAGGCATGCAGAATCATGAATTGGAATAAACTCAGTCACATTGTAAAACAATGCACTCTTATGTTTATTAAGTGAGAATATATTCATAATTTTTAACATCATGTTTACTAATTGTTGATCATGTCTAGACTCAGACTCCATTTAAAAAGTAATATACTTAAATATTTCAAAAAGTTAGTAGCATGCAATGAGCAGATTAAAACCAAACTGTTGCTTCAACAGAGTAAGATCTTTCTCTACTCTCTTTCTTACTTGATTAGAATGTGCCAGTGTTGTTCATGCAAATGTGCTCAGGGTGTTTGAGCAAAACATTGCACAATAACACAATTACTATTATCTTTCCTTCTGGTTTATTCTGTTCATTTTTCTGAGCAAATTCATTCATAAGAGAGGATCAGAAAAATTCACTAATAGTGATATAATGGAGGGAGCCCTCAGTAAAAATTCAAAGGTTTAGGATCTAGTCTAATTTCTGCAATACATTAGTTGAGTGATCTACAAATTATTTAACTTCTCTGAGGAAGTCTCAGTTTTGCAGATGGGAAAACAAATAATTTGGACATGGGGATCTCTAAGGTTCTTATAAACTATTGCTAAAATACGGAAAACATGTTCTTAGGAAAGAGCCCTTTTCTCCTGAATGAAGGGATGTGGTGCACAGAATAATACCAGCACGATCAGGTTCAATAGGTGTCCACCAACCCTGGTGGCTTCATCAGTTTTATCTGTCACACTCCCATCTCAAAACAAACAAAAGCTCCTTTCTCCATGGTGAACTGTAGGCAGTAGCCAGCCAGCCTGGTTGAAATCAACACATTAGGGTATGACTTCAGTTTCAAGGACGTAGACAGTAACATCCTCAAAAGTGCATGTCAGCTGCCTCGTTGTGTGTATCTGCAGATTTCAGCAGCACTGGCAGGTAGGAGTAACAGTGGCACTCTCAGCAAGCGCTGGAGTGAAGGAAGATGTCATCAGAGTTAAAAGGAAAATCAAGGATGGTGAGGGGAAGCATATGAGGACAATCAGAGGCCACACCTGTGAGACCACCCCTCCCACATCACAGGGATACTCAGGACTACTTGAGAGAAATGAGAAGAAGCCTGGAAATCATGGGTGGCAGCAGGGCTATTGTGAACCTATTCTTATGATCCATCTAGGATGGAAGAGGAAACATGTTTTACATGTATTTTAATAACACACAATTTAACTCCAGCTTCCTGAAGATCATTTATAACTAGTCTAAGAACTTTATAATTAGCCTCCAAATTTGTCACAATCTCCAGAATCCGAATACTAACATATTCTTACATGTTATGTTATTGGAATAGCATGTCAAATATGCTAAGATGCTAAAGCATATACATAAAGGATATCATTAATTGATACACATATCTTAATCCATCCATTTGTGTTGAACATCTGCCCTGTGTTAGTTTAATGTGACACTATTATAGTAATAGCAATGATTCAGTAAAAATGTACTTCAAACTTAAGGATAATTAAGATAAATTTTGAGAGATAGGTCATGATCCCAAACAATAATAAACTAAGCAATATATCAACGACCACAATTTATTCCACAATTTATTATTGCTTGCTATACATTAGCCATTTTCATAAACCTACTTACCTTACTGTATTTAAGTGTTGAAGTCAGTACAGTGGCTGTTATTAATCTGAAAAAGCTGGGAGGCTTTAAAAATAAGAAAAGTTTGCATAAAAATTTACATTTTCAGTTTTTCTTGAAATTGTACAATTCATACGTATTCTTAGGATGATAGCAATATGCTAAAGGTAAATAATTGATGTTCTTATAAACATTGGATTTAATCAGCCACTAATGTATTTTTATTTGTTTGTTCTGTGGTGCTGGGGATTGAACCCAGGGGCACTTTACCACTAAGCTACATCCCGAGCCCTTTTTATTTTTACTTATTTTATTTTGAGAGAGTCTCGCTAAGCAGCTGAGGCTGGCCTTGAACTTGCAATCCTCCTATCTCAGTTCTCCAAGTTGCTGGGATTGCAGACGTGTAACACCATATCAGGCTGAAGTTTTTTGGTTAAACATTTTATTAATATGTAGTATTCCCACAGAAAAATCCAAAAGTTATGTTAGGTTCAATTAATTTTTAAAAAAGTTAACATGAAGTTAATAAGTACCAAATCAATAAAGAGATTATCAACTCTTCCAAAGTTCTACCTACTGTTATCTCTAGCCACTTTCACCACCTAAGATCACCAATACCCTGGCTTCTTGTATGATGGGCACTTTCTGCTTGTTTTTGAACTGTACATAAATTGATACTTATCTCTTATGTGTGACTTCTATCATACATCATTGTGTTTGTGAGATTCATCCATGTTGTGCTGTGTATGTGTAGCTTGTTCATTCAGTTTGTAGTACAGAATTCCATTCATGAACATATTACTTTACTCTTTCAGCTACTGGTAGACATCTGTCTTCCTTCTAGTTTTTGCCTATAGCAGAGAGTGCTGTCATGAATATTCTGCTGCCTATCTTTTGGTCAACATACAGACAAGTACTTAAGAGAATTTAGTCTACAAGTAGAAATTCTGGATCGTATGGTATGCACACATTCAGGTTTAGTTAGATATTGCCAAAAATATTTCCAACCTGATTACACCAATTTACAACTTTCACCAGAAGTAGATGAGCATTCTAACTGCTCCACACCCTTGCTGGCTCTTGGTGTTATCTGCCTGCCCTTGACTTCTTTCATTCCACTGAAGGTGCAAAACATCACATTATGTTTCAATCTATTTTTCCCTAATGATGAATTTTCCCTAATGATGAATGGAATTGAGTACTTTCCAAGTTGTCCACTTGGAACTCTCATTTGTGAAATTCCTGGCGAAATATTTTATCATTTTTTTTCTTTTGAGTTGTCTTTCCTTTCCTAGTTGATTTGTAGGAGTTCCTCACATATTCTAATCATAAGGTATTTATCAGACATACATATTGAAAATCATTTTTATCCAACTAAATGGCTTGCATTTTTACATTTTAGTGGGTTTTTTAATGAACAGAAGTTCTGTTTTAATGTAATCCAATTTGTAATTTTTTTCTCCCTCTGTGAATATAGAGGGATATCTGTCATCTGAGCAAACTTGTTGCCTCTCTGAAGTTTATGAAGATTTTCTCCTATGCTTTCTCCTTGAATATTTACTAAACTTTCACGTTCAGATCTACGTCTACCTAAAATTGATCTTATTCCATGGTGTAAAGATCAGGGTATTTTTTCCCACATTAATATTCAACTAACCAAGGCTCATGTATTAAAAAACTCATCCTTTCCTCCAGTAAACTGTAATGAAACTCTTATCATAAGCTACATAGAAACTTACATCTGGATTCCATTTAGTTCTTTGGTCAGTTAATCTATTTATGCATTAATAATACCTTTATGAAAATGTAAGCCTTCTAGTATTGTTCTTTAAATTGTGTTGGCTAATCTGTAACCTTTGTATTCTTGTATAAATTTTGGAAATAGCTTTATCAAAATATATTATAGAATTTGGATTATATCATATAGATCAATTTGGATATCATTTATATCTTTATTTATTTTCCAAACTATTAATCTGGTAATCATCTCCATTTACTTAGGGCTTCTTTAATTTTTCATAGGGATGTTGTATTGTTTGAATTTTACACATCTTGGACATTTTTATTAGACTAATGGTCTAATAAATAGTCAATGCTTTTGATGTAATAGTCAATTTTTTTGGTGTTGTTGTAGATTGAATTATGTTTTGACTTTCATCTTCTATTTGTTTATTCCTGATACAAAGTGATATAGTTGTTTTTTTGCAATGATGTCTCCAGCAATTGTAGTTTCTTTGCTGCTGTTGCTGCTGCTTCTTCTTCTTCTTCTTCTTCTTCTTCTTCTTCTTCTTCTTTTTCTTCTTCATCTTCTTTGTAGGTTTACTGTTGCTAAAATCACTTATGAACTTCGGTAATTATAGATTCCCTTGGATTTTCTATGTACATGGCCAGATTTCTTCCATTTTCAGTTTCCTTCATTGTATTTATTTTTCTTGCCTTAGTGTGCAAAGATGGGCCTTCAATATCTTCTTAAAAAGAGTGCTTTTCAACTCAAATCCAGCTTTCAATAAAACTTTATTTACTATGGTATCTGCTATAGTTTGTTTTTTTATAGAAGGTCATTATATTAAGAGACTACCTTCCTCTTCACAATTTACTGATATTTTTCATGTCATAATGTGTTTTTTTCCCTACATCTATGGAAATAATTATAATATGACTCTGTCTCTCTCTTTCTCTCTCGTTTTTTGGGGTTTTTTTTCACTCTGGGGTGAAATGCATTGGTTGGAATGCATTGGTTTGAAAGCTAAACTGCTCTTTCCTCCTTGGAATAAAGTCTAAAAGTCTATTTGATTATGACATGGTAGTAGGCATATTTTTTTTGAATATTTGTCTAATTTTGTGCTAATATTTTATCTATTAGTTTTGCACTGTTTTATACTTTTCCATTCTTGTAAGCCAGTATAAATTTTTGAGAATAAGATTATACTAGCCCCTTAAAATAAATGGGGAAGCATTTCCTTTTTTCTTTTTTCTGGAAATGTTCGTGTGATTAGTGTTACACCTTATTGTAGGGGAGGAAAAAAGTAACATCCGTCTTGCATCCATTACAAGGCTCATAGCTGACACCTCTATAACAAATGACAGATTAAAGAAAGCCAAGAAAAATAAAATTTTTAAATCAATTTTACATGACATGAGAGTCATCAGAAATGAAGACCCAAAGACCCAGGGAAAAGAATGCGAGTTTAGGCTAAATCTGAGGAAAGTAGATAACTGTGGAGAAATATAACTGGACAAAAGAAAGCCAATCTAATGGTAATAAACTGAGGAGGGAATCCAGCAAGGTCTGTTCAGATCCTTCTGGGCCTCTGTGTACCATCGCTTTCCTCTGGGTACAGGGCAGGACACCTGTCACATAAGGGTCTTATGACCTACTTTTAGGGGAAGTAGGTCAGAGAGTGATCTTTCTAGGTTTGTTTCAGGGGAGAAAGAGAGGCAGGAGGTGGGAGAGTGGGTGGAAGAAGGTCACAGACACCTTGCTTCTGAGGCCCTCCTCCTCCTCCAGCTCAAAAATACTCAGCATGTCAAGACACCATACTTTGATGTATTTTGTTCTGAGTCCTGACATCATAAAAACCATCTGGGCCTCAGGAGTTTTCAAGAAAAGAGGAGAGCAAAGATTTTTAATAAAAGAATCAATTTGTAGGTTAAGAAAAGGTTTTAGTTTTTCCAACTCATCTTGAAGCAGTTTTGATAAGTTGTGTTCTCAAAAAATGTATTAATTTAATCTAAATTAGTTTTTTGTGGTCATGTTACTTTTAATGTTCTTTTGCTAGCTTTTAAAAGTTTTTAATATCTATATAGTGATATCAGTTTTAATTACTAATATTAAGATTTTATATTTCCTTTTTCCAGTTTTACTAGAGATTTATTAATCTTTGCAAAGAATCAATTTCTGGTGGGCTTTCTTAATTTTATCACATGTATTCATTTTATATTTCATTGATTTTTTGTTTTTATTTTTTGCTTCTACCCATATGATTTTCTTTCTTGTTATATTACATTGGCTTGATTTATAATTCTATTTTGAATTTCTTGAATTGGAAGTTTAGATCATTAATTTTAAATGTTCAATATCTGTCTTCTGTCTCCATCTTAACCCATTCATATTATCATCTTAATCCCTGCAGGCATTTGGGTTTCACATCCTCCAAAATGGCCATTGACTTGTTTAATATCAGTGTGCCATGTTTACATGTTAATAAGTAAATTGCCAAAGATTCAAATCCA